>LBNU01029562.1:29179-42189 GCA_014162995.1 Artemisia annua
TTATGATGTCCTGTTTCTCATACTTATATACGTTTCGTTTATCCATTTGCTTTGCTATATATCTGTTCACTGGGCTTTTTAAGCTCAGCCGCATTTCCTTTCCTGCGGCAGGTTTTAAGTTGGAAGCTGGGTTTGGGTGAAGAGTGCATAGGAGCGTTAGTGGACTACCTCGACAATTAGAAGCCCATTACATCTGGATTAGACTTGGAAATTGGACTCGATTAGATTATTGTTTGGATTTTTATTCTCATTTTTGTATAGATTTAGTATGTCTTTTGTACCCTTAGAATATCCTTTGTAACTTTATGTTTATAAGTCTTCCGCTTGCGTTTGTATGTTCTGATTTGGCACCATAATGTGACATTTTGACCCTTGTCGGGTTGGGGTGTTACAGTTGAAGAGGTAGCCACAATGGTTTGTTTCTTGCATTGCCAAGAAATTAGCCTTCTACCTAGGAATTGACAACCTCCTGTAGTGGACTTTCTATCCAGGTTAGCACCAGCATAATCACTGTCACTGTAAGCCTCCAACAGAAATGGAGAATCCCTTGTGTACCAAAGACCTAACTTGGGTTGGCCGTTTATGTACTTAAAGATCTTCTTAACTGCATTGAGGTGGGAAGTCAGTGGAGTGACTTGGTGTCTAGAACAAGCACTGACTGCAAATGTGATGTCAGGCCTTGAAGCTGTCAGATACATAAGTGAACCAATCATTGATCTGTAGAGATGAACATTCACAGCTTCATATGGTTCATTTTGATTCTTAGGCTTTGGTGGTTCATAAGTTGTTGATGCAGTCCTTAGATTCTCAAAATCAAATTTCTTGAGAATGTCATTTACATACGTTTCCTGATGAATAAAAATCCCTTCAGGCTTTTGCTTTACTTGTAACCCCAAGAAAAAGGTAAGCTCCCCATAGCACTCATTTGAAACTCACTCTTCATTAAAGTTTCAAATTCTCTGCACGAAGCTTCCTTTGTGGAACCAAAGATGATATCATCCACATATACTTGAACAAGAATGATATCTCTGGAATTCTTCTTGATGAAGAGTGTTTTATCAATAGCACCTCTTCTATAACCATGCTCCAAAAGGAAGATTGACAATCTTGCATACCAGGCTCTGGGTGCTTGATGAAGTCCATATAAAGCTTTCACAACCTTGTACACCTTCTTTGGGTTCTGAGGATCTTCAAATCCTTTAGGTTGAGTGACATAGACTTCCTCATCAATCTTGGCATAGAGGAAAGCACTTTTCACACCCATTTGATAGACCACAAAACCCATATAGGAGGCAAATGCCAAAAATAGCCTAATTGCCTCAACTCTTGCCACAGGTGCAAAGACTTCATCATAATCAATTCCTTCTTCTTGTCTGAAACCTTGAGCAACCAATCTTGCCTTATTTCTGACAACAATACCCCTAGCATCCCTTTTGTTCTTGAGAATCCACTTAGTTCCAATTGCAAACTTTCCTTCAGGTAGATCCACCAGTATCCATACATCTTGATTCTTAAATTATTGCATCTCTTCTTGCATTGCTTCTACCCAACTAGGACCACCTAGTGCTTGTGCAATACTGGTTGGTTCAACTTGAGATAGGAAACAAGCAAACAAACAATGTTGTTGATCTGTATGATTGTCCCTTTTCTGTTTAGTGATGTAAGTGATAAAAGCACATTCACCAAACTTTGTCTTTTTCACTGTACTCCTTGTTTGAACCATGGCATTGGGATCTCCAAGAATCTGAGATTGAGGATGGATAGTGTTTATCCTCTTAGTTGTATTGGGGTTGACTTCTACAGTTGACTGAAGATTGTTCAAAGTTGGAGCAAAATCATCATCATATGAAGAGGAGTTGAAGATGCCAGCACTTTGTTGATGATTACCAAGATCTGTGGGGCTTGGAAATCGTGTGAATGGCTCTTCAAAGCTTAGTGATGTACCCCTAGGAATGGTGGATGGAGCAGCAGAACCAGGAAGATCAGCAGAAATACCATCAGCAGAAATGATATGGTCAGCAGAAACAGCATCAGTAGAAAATCAGCTGCTTCCTTTGCTTCATGTTCTTGCTATTGGAGCTTAGCAAGATCCTTAGCATAACTTGAATCTACTCCAATCACAACAGAAGTATCCTTGGGACCAGAACCTGAAAGAGTGTTAGGAGGAAAAGAAGGTACAACAATAGTTTGTTCATCACACTCAGAGTCAGTCATAATCCACATCCAGGGAACCTGCAATGTTAGATTGTGGCTCTTGAATACCTGCAGATTGGTTAGCTTTAAATCTAGTATAACCTAAATGGTCAGTCAAATAGTCAGGGTCAAAATACCACTCATGACCTCCACCCTGAACATTAGGTTTATCTTCAAGAAATCTCAGGTTAAGAGTCTCTTCAATCTTTTTAGCAGACAAATTATATACCCTGTAAGCCTTACTATGAGATGAATATCCAACAATATACCCCTCATCAGCCTTCCCTTCAAATTTTCCTAAATGGTCACTGGTATTCAAAATGGTCACATGACATCCAAAAGGCTTAAAGTAACTAATGATGGGAACTTTCCCAGTCAGAAGTTCATAAGGTGTCTTGTTATGAGGTCTAGTAATTGATACCCTATTCAGAACAGAGCAAGCAGTGCTTACTGCTTCAGTCCAAAACATAGTGGGTAGTTTAGAGTCAGCAAGAATAGATCTTGCAGCCTCTATCAGGGTCCTATTCTTTCTTTCAGCAACCCCATTTTGTTGTGGGCTTCTGGCATTGCTATAGTCCCTTTTTATTCCCTTTTTGACCCACAGAGTTCAATTAGTTGTGCATTTTTGAACTTTGTCCCATTATCACACCTTATCCCTTTAACCTTTTTGTTTAGTTTGTTTTCAACAAGGGTTATAAATTCTTTAAGAGTTTGAAAAGTTTGATCTTTAGTACCCAAAAAGAATACCCAACAAAACCTGCTATAGTCATCAGTGATCACCAGGCAGAAGTACTTATGGTCAATACTTCTGATAGAAGTTGGACCGAAGAGATCAATTGGCAGTAACTGAAGAGGTTCTGAAATTGTGCTCACTGCATTGATGGCTTTGTATGATGCTTTGTGTTGCTTCCCTTTGTTGCAGGCAACACAGTTGTACTCATTTGTGAAGACTTTGGAAGGAAGTCCATGGACTAATCCATGTTTGCCTAGCTTGTTGATGGTTTTGAAGTTCACATGTGCCATCCTTCTATGCCCGGGATGCTTTTGCCACCAAACAGGTTAGATCACCTTCAGGCTGGACATCATTCAGATTGAATGTATATAGATTGTGACTTCTAGGAACTCTAAGCAAAATTGGAGTGTCCTCAGGTAGCTTGAAGTCCTTGGAAAGCACAAGACAGTCTTTCTCAGTGAAGAAAACATTGTTCTTAGTGTCACAGATTTGTGAGACAGAGAACAGATTGAAAATTTGAAGTTCCTTCACATAGTAGACATTTTCAAAGTCCAGCTTGGAGGTTCTAATTGTTCCTTTCCCTGTAATTCTACCATCTCTACCTCCAAATGTCACAGTGCCTCCATGGATGGGCACAAAGTTATGTAACCTTTCTTTATTCCCTGACATGCTTCTGGAACAACCACTATCTACTATACCTATATCTTTACTCTTAAGAGGATGATCCTACAACAACAATAAAATATACAACAATATTAGTATCATAGGGAGACTCAAGTCATAAATGACTTGAGCCTGCCTTGTGGATCATTAGAGTGAAGCCATGTAGAGGAATGAGATCCACCATTGTTCTTAGATCCCCTGTTTGCAGATGGTCTATATTGTCTCCAAGAACAACCTGCTGAGGGCTTAACAGCAGTATCCCAGTATGCCCCCATGTACATTGGGTCATAAAAACCAGGCCAAAAACCATTATGATACTAAGAACTAGTGGGTCTGAAAAATGATCTAGCAACATGTCTTTTCCAGCTAGCTGTAAAAGGCCTACCAGCAGAAACTGGCCTACCAGCAGGAACTGGCTTATCAGCAAAAACTGATTCGTCAGCAGGATTGGGTCTGCTGGTGGTATGTGTTGCTTGTGGAACAAATGAGGGAATGACATTAACATTATTCCACATTGGTCTAGGTCTCTTTTGGTCAGCACAAACACCCATTCTCTTCTCATGAAAGTCACAATCCTTAATAAGATGANAAAACTGATTCGTCAGCAGGATTGGGTCTGCTGGTGGTATGTGTTGCTTGTGGAACAAATGAGGGAATGACATTAACATTATTCCACATTGGTCTAGGTCTCTTTTGGTCAGCACAAACACCCATTCTCTTCTCATGAAAGTCACAATCCTTAATAAGATGAAGTTTACTACCACACACAAAACAAGATTTCTTCTTTCTAGAAGATTTATTCAAAACATGAGATGTCTTATTACACACAAAATTATTCAAACAAACACTAGAAACTGAATTGTTTTGCATAGACTAAAAAGAATTGTTTTTCATAGAATTAAAACATAAGTCTTCAAGAGAAGCTGTCTTTGAAATAGATTCATCAGCAGCAACTCTTGGGGAGAAGTCAACAGACTTGCAAGAAGACTTGGGTGACGGCTTGGGTGAGTCAGATTTGACACTTGAATCACAACTGGCAAAGCTATTGGTATTGCTCTCTGATGTCTTGTCACTGAAAGAACAAGATACAAAGTCATTAGATTCATTGCTAGAGTCAGGTAAGTCAGTAGACTTATTGCCAGTTTCCATTTGTAATTCAACTAAATCTAGGTGTGGTGAGGTTGGCATAAAGGTTCCTATAATGGTGGGAGAAACAGTGTGCATTTCTCCCTCTTTAACAAACATAACAGGTGTTTGAAATTGGAAAGGAGGTTCAGGGTATAATGTACTAGGTTCATTAGGGTCATAAATTTCATCTGGCCCTATGTAATCTCCAAACCCTAAAGCTCTTTTAGACCTCATGGACTGAGAACTATTAATTAACTTCTCAAGATGTTTAGCTCCCTTTTGCCACTTCATACGACCTGCTACTTCATTATCAAACTTAACCTGCAATTCTTGTTTTTCTAAATCTACTTTTGCTTTTTCTTTTTCAGAAAACTTCAACAAATTTTTATTATTCTCTAAGTCTCTTTCTAACACCCTAATTTTCTCTTCATAAGCTAATTGATTCTTTTGGAACCAAACTTTTTGTTGCTGTAATGTTTTAACTGCACCTTTATAGGCTTGGACCTGAATATAGCATTCTTTATATTGTGGTTCTATTTCATCATAAGATTTTTTAAGTTCAGCATATTTTCTATCACAACCAAAAACACAATTTTGTACCTGAGATGAGATGCCCATGAAAGCAAATTCTTCAGTCTCATCTTCTGAACCACAACCTGCCAGCAGTGAGTAGAGTTGAGAAGCACTACTGTCTACATCATCAGACTCATGCTCCTTCCAGTCAACACAAGAATCCACAGATAACAATGCTTTGGATGGTCCAGACTCCACTTCTTTCAGCTTGAAGGCAGAGTATCTTGTCTTATCATCAGCCTTCCTTTTAGTGCACTCTCTTGAAAAGCCCATTTGACCACATGAGTAACACTTGACTTTCTTCTTGTCAAACCTGGCTGGATCCCTGCCTCTGAAGTTGAGCTTTCTCCCAGCCTTCTTCTCAAACCTTTTTATGTTGACAGAAAGCATAGCTAATTGCCACTTCAAATTCATCTCCTCCAAGTCCAATTTGTCTAATTGCTCCAAATCTTCAAAAGCCAGTTGCTGCTGTGGTTCATAGTCAACAACAAAAGAGTGAAGCACATCCTCTAACACACTACTAGATTGTGGATAATTCTTTGGTCCAGTAGAGGTGTAGGAAGATGATGTTGATGAAGAACTTGGACTTGTAGTATGTGTCACCCTGTTGGAATTAGTGCTTACAAATGCTATGTTTGTAGGAGTTGATGAATAGGTAGAGTGCCCCTTGATATCAAGCTCAAGAGATCTGAGCTTGTTGTATAGATCATCAAAGGAGAGTTACTCAAGGCCACCTTTGGCTTTAAGTGTGATGCTGACTTAAGACCAAGAATGAGGTAAGGCTCTTAAAAACTTGGAATTAAAGTCCTCATTGTCAGGCTTGGCTTTCAGCTGATTCAACTGACTAAAGATCTTCTAAAATCTGTCATACACCTTGTGTATGCCTTCCTCCTCTGAGATCTTGAATTCTTGAAACTCCTGCTTGAGCATGGACTTCCTCATTATCTTGGACTCATCATTGCCCCCAAACCTTGCTTTAAGAGCCAACCAGATATCCTTGGCATCATCAAGATAATGAAAATCTCCCATATGATCATCTGGGACAGCTTGAAGCAAGATAGTTCTTGCCTTGTTTTCTCTTTGGACAACAATAACTTCATCAGCAGTAGTAGGAGGAAGAATGGTAATATTACCATCAGGGTCTTTTCCAGTCTTCTTCTTACTATTGCCATTCTGGATCACACTCCAGAGATTAAAATCACTGTTGGTGATCCAGTTTTGCATCTTCATTGCCCAGATCTCGTATTCATCCTTCTTGAGATAAGGGAACTTTGCATTGCTGCTGGTAAGAGTAACCTGCTGAATTGGTTGTGTCTGAGTGTTGTTTGATTGAGTGACCTCAGTGTCATCTGATGATGCAACTGACATTGTATTAGGGTGAAAGAGTTTTGAAGACAAGTTGTTCTTTGTTCACAGAGACTTCTCCACAAGCTCTGATACCACTTGTAGGATCTACTCCTTGATAGATCTTTGAGCCAATGGATCGATAGTACACTAATGTAGTCAAAAGTACACTATATGGAGAATCTCTGTATAAACTTATGTATAAGCGGAATTTAAACAGTAACAAGAACACGAATAACTAATAATGTTTGATCCTCTATGGATCTTTATTAATCACTAAAGATTGTTTTTTAATACCGTACCTAATGCATAACCGGGTGTTCCTTTTATACTACAAGGAACCCTAAACCCTTCTGACAAGAAACGTATAAGATAAACTTATAAAAGATATTCTATATCTTGTCCTAAAATAAAATAAGCATATCCTAACAAACTAATAATAAAACGAAGTTACAATATCCGCAGGAATGCTTCATCAGCAGGAACACGCTATCAGGAGAAACCACTAAAGCTTCAGCAGGAACCTGTCAGCAGTAACCTTCAGCAGAAATCAATAATTCCTAACAAGAGGCATCAAAATGTTTAACAAAAGGATCAGAGGTCAGAGTCGGAATCTGAAGATAAGGATGAAATAGTGTCAGGCATTATTATGCAATTCTCAATGCCTTCAAAATTCACTAGGTTATAAATATTAGGTAGTGCAACTCATAAGTTTTCAAATCTCCAAAAAGTGATCTTAACAGGCTTAACTAAAAGTAAGGCACGAATCAGAGTGGTGCGAAAGCAATGATACTTAAACCAATGCCTTATAGTCTGATGCGTGGGTTTTGCAACCTTCGCAATAGGCTTTACCTCTCAAGGGATCTTGAGAAGCTTACAACCCCCACCAAGCAGTGTACCTGACCGATGTAGTATAGTGAAGTGGCAAGTACCGGGGGATTGATCGTTCGGGCGGGGAATAGTGTCGTTAGGATTGAAAACTACTCTAGTTTAGGTCTAAGGGTTGAGGGATGATTCTTTTTGTATTTTTATATTTTATGAAAGCAAGTAAAATCTCGGGTATTTGGAAGAGTGGGCGGAATTAGTTGCTAATCAACTAACCCAAATATCTACTATTGCAATTAAAATAAAATAACAAGAAAATAAAAGTGGTTGTGCAACTTATATGGAGAAAAGTGTGTTTACTTAGATTTCCTTACTCCCTAGCTATCTTTTACCGGTTAATTGGTTTGTTACAATTGTGTGGATGACGGATTGTATTCCTTAAACCATTCGTAGGGCCGTGTACAATCTTGCCTAACTCTATAAGCTCCTACTTCACTCCTATGTCGAGCCGACTAAAAGCTCCTAACATGGGATCACTAGAATTCGCTTATGCATTAAATACAACCATATAATCGTAGTACACATCCGATTCATGTTTCTTAAGACGTTCAAGCAAGTTACCGTATAGGAGGTTAGCCAGTTTTCTTAAGCCTGTCGACATCACCCACCCACAACAATCAATAACAAAACAACAAGAAGTAATCAATAGCTAGGTTTCATTAGATCTAAGCAAACACAAGAGAAACCTAGCCTAGCATGTTAAAGTAAAGACAAGCATAAGATATAATCAAGCAACATATAGAACTATTGATTGATTTGAAAGGAGACTTATCTTTAATTGAACATGAATGATTCAAGGGTGAAAAACCCCTGAAAATACAGTAAACCACGACCTAGGGTTTATCCCTAAAGTTCTCCCAAAAGTTACATACTTAATGAATGAAAATTAGAAAACTATATATAGATTTTACAACTTCACGGCGACACATTTTAGCTCGTGACGCCGTCACCTCGCCGCCAAAACCCTTCACGGATTGCTCAGATCTACTCTTGACGATGTCCCCATTAAAAAGTCTCTAGGCCGTCTCTCTTTAACTTATAATGTGACGGCCTAGGTGAATTTACACATGACGCCGTCACGTGTAAAAGCCTCAAAATCTTTCTGGCAAGTCTCATGTAAAAATTATCCACCTCTTTGTCAAAGTGTGACGCCGTCACCTCGTAAAGAGTGACGCTGTCAGGTACTGTTTCCAGCATGGTTTTGAGACTTTGTCGTTTTCTTCACTTTTATGCTCCAAAAACGTCCAAAATGCTTCCTTTTCCAGATTTCTTCTCCAAAGTACCTATAATGACAAAAGGAACGATTTAAGGCAATATTTGATCAAATAATTAAGGATTAGGGCTTAAATGACCCCTTAAAAGCGTAACACTTTTCGCCTCATCAAATACCCTTACACTTGAGATTTGCTTGTCCTCAAGCAAATGCGCTTTTATTCCATTCAAAATATGAGCTAGGGGTCATTTAACACTAATATAAAAATAATTACAATAAATAATCATTCCACCCTAGTCATAACAAGCACGGAAATCATATACTAGCACCTCACAAATAGTGTTTGGATACTCTCATCTCTCGGGTGTTATAAACCTATATAACTAAATGGAAATGGAAAAATATCACTCACTACCTGTCATAGCAAATAGATTACCATAGGCTTGGGAAAGGATCGAAAACCTCCTCCACTAGGCGTAAGCACCTAAGATAAACTATCAAAGAGGGCTTTTCAAGGGTTGTAGTGTTAGGTGTAGGGATATGATAAACATGGTTTGTTGGAATAAAGGGTATTTTTAGTGGTGGCGAGTTAATTATCTTGATCAAATACATGCACAAGGTGGCGTTGCTAAGCCAAGACTCGACTCGACTTAAGCTAATAAGAAAATAACGTAAACATAAAAATAAAAGGAAACGGGATTGTAGTCCGTATGTTTTTTCTCTCTTTCTTTTTCCAATTTTTTTTCATTTTTCTTGTGTTTCGATTTTTTTTCATACACTCTTGCCCTACCATCCAAAATAATACATCATAGGGGCCTCGGTTCTCCCCTTACACTTGAACTTTTACATACTTTACAATTAACTATTCTAATGACTCGAATTAAGATAATTGAAAAACTTGAAGTACTTTAAAATATTAACTCATACATGGGGGTAATAATTGACTTCTTCCCCATTACTCCATTACATTAGTACTTTACCCATGAGTCCCAATCGTCCCAAAACAATATGTACAAGGATATGACTCGACTTAGCAACCATGTAATCAATTAGAGAATTAACTAAGGGTTTAAACATGTACCAATAATGCACTAAAGATGAGTGCATACAAGGTAGGCTAAGGCGATTTGGGTGTACATTTGAGGGTGGATTGTAAACAAATTCTTCCTTTAAGTAAAATGCTTAAAGTTAGAAACGAAAAGACAGGCTCTGAGGGGTGTACTAGGGGTATCGTGAACTAAAAATGAGCACATCGCAAAGGTGTGGGAGAATTACATGACCAATGTAGCCAATGTAATTATAATACAGGTGTTAAACAAGGGTTATCCTAATGCCTCTTATCATGTAGTAAATTGTCACACCCTGAAAATACCTGTTATATGGCAGCGGAATGGAATACCTGGGTGTAACGAACATGGCATCTCATACAAGGTTATATTGAACGACCTAAAGTGTCGTTTTGAAAATACATCGTTTGATCATTAAAAACATCAGAGTTTACAAAATATGTCCCAAAATAATGTTGCAAGTTCATGAAAACTAGTTCAACATGATCAAACGTTACATAAGTGCATGAAAATAAAAAGGTGAGACGCGTCGACTCCGCGACTCCATGTAGGTCCAAAATGCATGCCAACATGAGATGTCTTAATTACCTGAAAATACATTGCTAAAACGGTCAACAATAATGTTGGTGAGAAATCATAGGTTTAT
Organism: Artemisia annua; assembly: GCA_014162995.1. NCBI lineage: Eukaryota > Viridiplantae > Streptophyta > Magnoliopsida > Asterales > Asteraceae > Artemisia > Artemisia annua. The sequence goes on from LBNU01029562.1 coordinate 39,625, forward strand.
AAAAATGAATGTTATGCGGTAACCTCAAGTATAATGTGTAAGACATAAGTCTCATGAAAAATTTGTACAATAGCCCTTAAGCTCATGACACCGAAGCTGACTGATGAAAATGCCCCTCCAGAGTGTTTTACTAGGCACTCTAATGATGTTAGACATGAAATGCACCCGTTTGACTGTTGGTATAACCAACGCGGATGGAGGCGTCACCCTCAATAGATCTATCCACTCACTCTCGCTTATGTACAATTAACGGTTCATGATAATAAACAGGGGACTTTAACTTGGTAAATGCGGTAACTTAAGCATTGTACTTGAATTTAATTCTTTGGCCCGTATGAAAATTGGTGCGATGTATTCTCCCCCGTGGGATTTGAAATAAATAATGAAATGTAAACGGGGCTATGAAAACTCACCTTAAGTGATGGTACAATATGTAGTAAATGAACTGAAGTGATGAGGTGCAACTCCTAGCCGCAACCTAAAATGAATGTATGTAATCTAATTTAGATTATGAAATGAATTCGTGTATGCACTTGCACTTATAATCTATACCACTCGTATTAATTCAAAATATGTAATATTGTCGAAAATATAATTTATATTATCGTATTAAGTCAAAATGAATATTACATGTTCATATGGTGTAACGATGTTTTATGATAGCCGTTTGGCGATAAAATGTGAAAATACAAGTTTTCGTCGTAAAATATTATACTTGGTAATTTCTGAAATACGGCTAAAAATGGCCTCGGAAAACTAGTTGTAAATCAGTGAATATTGAGAGTTAGGAAACAAAATTGGTATTTATGGAAAGCTTAGCACGAAGCCTAAATATGTTCAGTTGTGAAGTTTTGCTCAATGTGCCCAGATTTTAAGATAAATGGTCGAAAAGTATGGTATTTAGGCCAAAACTGCCATTTCTGGGCAGTTTTTGTGAATGTTTGGATGGCTGTAGTTTACTCATTTTAAGTCCAAATGACAAACGGCTTTTTGATGTGAAAACTAGGCCAGGTGCTCTAACTTTTGTTCCTTGGTGTCCCGACTCAAGAAATGAGTCTATTGATGGGAAAATGGCTCCCAACATGAGAGTTTGTGGATTTTCTGGTTTGTCTTAAAAATATACTAAGTGTTAGTGCTGATGGAAATTTTTAGTGAACATTTATCTTTGAAAATTCATAACTAATTCGTTATAAGTCCGTTTCTCGAGTTCTTTATATCCCCGAAATGGTGAGAAAGTGTACTAACATATTTTCAATAGTTTGATACATTTTAACAAGGTCTAAGGCTCGTTTTTGGTCCATATATTTCGTACATCAGCACCCTATTTTTCAGAAAAGTATATATATTTAGTGTAACTTGTTTTTGGCATAACTTTTTCATCGTAAGTCCGTTTTTATCCGTTCTTTCGACCATGAATTCATCTAAAAGTGTATTTTCTAGTTCTTGGGTCAAAAAGGGATCCAAACCTACTGAGTTTACCCAATTTTGAAAATAGGGACAGTAACAAAATATATAGTAGTAAAAATGGTTTTTCCTAGTTTATTCTTGTCCAAGTCCATCACCAACAACTTCAACAATCCCATAATCTACCATACACCTTCCTAGGGTGTCATGGGTTCCCTAACATCATTTTTCAATCATTTTTCCATAGGTTCACTAGTCATTCATTTTATAGATAAAAATGATATAAAACATAAGTTTAGTGGTATAGATTTTTACATGCTTGTACATATACAATAAAAATACATGAACCTTGTAAGAAATTTGGTAGAATTTGTGAAAAGAAAATGATAGACTTACTTGGATGGTTAGAAATTTTTAAGATAAAAATCCTACTAATCCATAGGTTTATATTTCAAAACCTTGTAATGGATTATGTCTAGTTCTTGTATAAGAGATTATCTTTGAAAATTTTGGGTCTTCCCTTGGTGTTGGATTTGGAACGAGCACAAGCAAGAGATGAGAGGAAGAAAACAATTTTCTTTGATCTAAAATTACACCATGCAACTATGAGAAATAATTAGGTATAATGGGTTTAAGTTGGTGAGTTTAGGGGCTAACATGTGTCCCTTGGACACATGAAAACCGGCCACCTCAAAGAGGTGGTGGTTTGGTCATTGTTTTGTGCACTATTGTTTTTACGGGGTACCGTTTAGTGTATAGTTTTGTAATTTTAGCGTTAACGGGTACCGGGTTAATTAAAAATAAATTATAACAGAACAAGACGGGATATAACAAAGTTGTAAAAATTATAAAAATATAATTTTTGTAAACATTGGGTATTTTGATAGTTATTACTTTGTTGGTACAATTTTTGTTATATATAAGTTCAAGTAATGATTTAATATTTGGTAACTTACCAAAATATATAATATATAGTTTTATAAACCTTAGTGGAAATATAACTAATATATAAATATATTAGTGCCCTAGTGGAATTTGTTTGGTGTATTGGTTAAAAACTATAATCATATGTTATTATTTATTTGACGATAAATAAATAAGTGTAACTTGAAATTATATATTCTACGAGTGGGATAAAATGCAAATGATGTCGTGATGAAA
>LBNU01029567.1:4034-22298 GCA_014162995.1 Artemisia annua
GAGATGTCACAAGGTGAACGCCGTCAACCACGTTGACAAAGGAGTTGAAGTCAGGTTAACACTAGACGTCCTATGAAGAACAAGATGTTTCACCCTGACGGCGTCAGGTGTTAAAGAATGTAGGCGCAGGTGTTAACTTAAAGAGGACGGCCAGGAGCAAATTAAAGGGTGACGGCGTCAGAAGTAAATCTAGGCCAATCCGAGAACCGCTAATAAGACGGCGAGCCTGACGGCGTCAGAACCTATACCTGACGCCGTCCTAGAATCGTATAAATCTATATATATTTCCTATTTTTATTCATTAGTCGTGGAACTTTTGGTACACAGTTCTGGGATAACCCTAAAGACGCATTTTACCTGTATTTCAAGTTTCCACCTTGAAACCTTCATGTTCAATTAAAGATAGTCTCATTAAATTAATCAATATGTCTATGTGTTGGTTAATTATATCTGTATGCTTGCTTTCATTAACATGCTAGGCTAGATTTTTCCCTTGTGTTGCTTAGATCTAATGAAACCTAATATTAATTATGGTTGATTGGTGTGTTATTACTTTGTTGGGATGAATGTTTCATCAATGTTAGGCTTAAGAGAACTGCAATACTCCTATCATGGTAATGCTTGAACGTCTTAAAAACATGTAACTAAGGCATACTAGGTTATTAAGGTAGTATTTAACGCATGAGCCACTGTTTACAATCCCTATTATTATGTGTACGCATGGTTGTAGGGAGGAGATAGAGCTCATAGAAATTGGGAATGGTATGCCACCCCATGAATTGTTAAGGAATACACCTGTCATCCACACAAGTAATACATACACCAATTAACCGGTAAAAGATAGTTAGGGAGTAAGGAAGTCTAAGTAAACACATTTGTCTCCATATAAGTTTTCATGACCACAATAGTTTAGTTATTTTATTTTTATTGCAATTGTAGTTTTTGGGTTAGTTGACTAGCAACTAATTCCGCCCACTCCTCCAAAACCCGAGATTTTACTTGCTTTCCTTAAAATACAAAAATACAAAAATAATCTTCCTTCACCTTTAGACCTATTAGAGTAGTTTTTCTAACCTAACGAACACTATTCCCTGTGAGAGAACGATCAATCCCCCGTACTTACCATTACACTATACTACACCGACCAGGTACACTGCCTGGTGGGATTGCAAGCTTCTCAAGATCCCTTGAGAGGTAAAACCTGTTGCGTGGTCGCAATCCCACGTCATCAATAGGATAAGTCAAGTAGCATGTTCCGTATGCATAAAGTGAAGATGAGAACAAACATACCAGCGTCTCTAATAGTGCCTACAACATGATAGCCGGATAACAGGAGTTGCTTGATAAGCAAGAAGCTAGAAAACCTGATGCACTGGTACACACACATTAAGCTTTACGAAGCTCAACTACATCATTTAAATCTTCTTCCTTTGTGATCTAGCAAGCTTCAATCGATTCCATCTAGGCGGTTTCGATCTATTCTTTAGCATGTCCGGATCTCTGTTAACACAAACGTAAACATTATGCTATTCATTACAAAGAAACTATCCCTCCAACATTTTTAATTATATAAAGATATAATGAATAATACTGTAAACGCAAACTACTGAATTTCACAACAAAAGCCAAATCGCAAATCTTGTACCTGAGAATGGTATTGGATCCCATAAAACTGCCTCCTCGTACACTCCACGGCTGCAACCACACCCTCCTCACTTCTGGCCACAGCTTCAAACTCATTCGGCATCTTAAGAGCTTCATCAGCATGAATCATCCGAAAAACCTAAAAAGAAAACCAAACAAATTTACTTGAAATATATAAACATAAATTACAATAAACATTTACTGTAAACCCATAAATCGTGTATTCTACCAATCTCGTTATACAAATACATTACACGCAGGAACCCAAAACACATTTCTGGATATCTTAGACTTAACTTGTTATTAATCTAAATTTGAAACTTTTTACACCTATACATTTATGTAACAAATACCTATTAACCCAAATTCTCAGGACAAAAAAATAAATAAATAAATAAAAATAAAAAAAATTAAAAATTAAAACACTTCAATATTCCAAATTAAAAAATAAAAATAAAAAATAACTAACCATATTGATTTGCGGACTTGTTGCTGCAAATTAGTAGATAACAAAAGAACTGAAACTATTTAAAGAGATTCCTCACCATATTGAGACCATTTAGCATGATTCTTCTTCTCCATCTTGATCTTAGATTAATGAGGGCTTTCTATCTTGATCCGTTACAGGCCTAACTCTGTAATGGGGGTTCTCCATCTTGATCTTGGATTAGTTTTGTAAGTTTTTGGGGAAGGAAGTTTCGAGGTGTTCTGGGAAGGTGTGGAAGGATCTGTGAAGAGGGGAATTTATTTATTCATTCATTTATTTTTTTTGCTTATAGAACCCTCCAGCACATGGCGCACAGTAAAATAACGGAGCTACATTGGACAAAACAGTTGAGTTACAGTTGCTACAATGGACACAACAGTGGTGTAGTGGGACGGAATTCTACATTACCTGTGATTTTATTATTTTGATAACCAATGGATGATAGACATTTAAGCCATTATTAAAATACAACCAATAAGGAACAAATAATATCGTGTACCACATTTTTTTCGAGAAATGCTACATTCACTAAAAATTTACAAAACAAAATCCACACACACATGTGTCATGTTAATATGGTGGGTGAAAAGTAAGAAAGAGAAAACATGATACAACATGATTGGTCCAATTCACTTGCCATGTCATTGTGTGGACAAATTTTTGTAAATTTTTAGTGGATGTAGCCAGAGGCGGAGCTACGGAGGGGGCACGGTGGGCAAGTGCCCCCTCCAAACTTTCCGGCGTAGTGTAAATTTTTCATAGATTCTCGTGATTTTCATCATTTTGCCCCCCTTAAAAGTAAATGAAATGAAGTCAGTAAAGCTGAACTTTCATGGTAGAATCGGAAGAACACAGAAATGAAAAAAGATTCATCTTGCCGGAAAAGTTTGTTCATGGTAGAAAAGAGGAAAGAGAGATAATCAATGAAGATGATAGACATTCTCTCTCTTCACATGTGATTAGTAAGTCACGTGATATAATGAAAAAGTAATGGACCTATTTAATTTTTTTTACTCAATATGCTTTTATCCCTATTTAGTTACTCAATATGCTTTTATCCCTATTTACCTTTCTCTTTGTTCAAGTTGAAAACAAATAGCATGAGTGATAAAAATATATAAGTATAGTTAGGAGTTTTCATATGCATTTAAGTTTTATAAACGGATGAGTTGAAACTATGTTAAGATTTTCTCAGAAAGTTTATAAAATGTTTTGACATAATTTTATATGAGATATTGAAATAGGGTGATAACTGCTACTAGTTTTTGTTTAAAACTTAAGTTTTGTTTATATGCAAGTATTGTTTTTGTGTATGTGCTAAATCAGTAAAAGACACTGTTTTTTCGTTTGTAATATGGATCGGGTATTATTTTAATCGTCACAATGTAAAATTTTGGTTTGATTTGACATATTTACTTTACTTATTGGTTTGAACAATGGATTATTTAGGCGACACTCGTGCACAAATTTGTTTCTTTTTTGGCTTACCGTAAAAAAAAATTTTTTTGTGCCCCCTCTCATAGAATATCCTGGCTCCGCCCCTGGATGTAGCATTGCTTTTTTTTTTTCCTCCTTGAACGGGGTATGCTTTTGTGGGGAGAGAGCTTCCGACTTTTTTAGTACTCCCTCCGTCCCAAAATTATTGTCCACTTTGAATTTTCAAAGTCAAAATGGTTCAACTTTGACCACAAATATAATTTTTTTTATTATATAATACTTGATGAAAAATTATACCATTGAAAAGTAGACTTAAAACCCAATCTATTTATATATTTTGCATCAAATATTATATAACACTCACAAAAATATTTATGGTCAAAGTTGAAGAAAAAAGACTAAAAAAGTCAATACTGGACAATAAATTTGGGACGGAGGGAGTATAATTTAACCTAAAATTACATTTGTTACTTTTATGACCCTAAAAAAACAAAGACTCGTCATTTTGGATAGAATAACTCAATAACCCACACCCACAGTGCCACACACCCCTTTATATTCTTACCCGAACCACACCGAAAACTCAAAACAACCCATTTCAAAATCTCACCTGAAGCGGGAAACAAACAACAAACCATGAACAACAAGAAGAAACCAAACACTCCCACCATTCCAGACACCATCACCAAATCCAACAAAAGAACACGAACCCAACTCAAACCCAAACCCAAACCCGAACCTGAACCCGAACCCGGGCTTTGTGACATAGAAGATTTGTGTTTTAAGGAAGAACAAGTAGCGGAAATAAGGGAATGTTTGTTGAAATGGTACGATGTTAATAAAAGAGATCTTCCATGGAGGAGAGTTGAAGAAGGCGATGGGAAAGCGTATGCGGTCTGGGTTTCGGAAATTATGCTGCAACAAACAAGGGTTCAAACTGTTGTTGGTTATTTCGATAAGTGGATGGCGAAATGGCCTTCTGTTCATCATCTTGCTCTTGCTTCTATTGAGGTCTACTTTTCTAATATCTTCATTAATTTTATGGTATTGATTATGTTTAGTACATGGGTTTAAAGGGGGTGTTTGTTTAAGCTTAATTTCGGGTTACGAGCTTATGTGTTTTCGGCTTATGTTTCACAAAACTCTATGAGCTTAGAAAAGTTTATCATATAATAATAAAATTGTGTAACCCATAGGTTTCAAAATAAGCCGGTAAAAATAGGCTCATGAAACATAAGCCGAAACCATATAAGCTCATAAGCCCAAAAATAAGCTTAAACGAACACCCCCTAAAAGGGTATGAATAAATGTAAGTTTTGATGAATTCAAGGATTTTGATAAATTCCCTTTGTTTTTTGCCAATTGATCTTTGTGTGAGAAAATAACTTATGCCCCAACATTGTCAAATTTGGTTACATTTCATAACAAAAATTATCTTTTGAAATTGAATATATGGTGTAGGGGATTTAGGGTGTGTGTGTGTGTTGAACGTTATATAAAAGAAGATAATAGTTGGTGCGTGTTTGTGATTGCTTATTAAAACTGGTTTTTAATATGCAACCCCGAGATAGAAACTCAAAATCTGAACATCTTGAAAATCCGCTTTTCTTTTTTTGCTGTATATACAACAAGCGGTTATAATAAGCAATCCCACAACTTCATTGCAGTTGTTTATTTACTTGAATTTTAATTTGATAGTAAGAATCAGTTTCACCATACCCCAAACCCTAGAAAATGATTATCCGTAACCTGGAAACGCAACAATCAGATAATTATCCAAACACCCCCTAATTAGTGTTACGCTATTCTGAAACCCTTTGTACAGGAGGTTAATGAGATGTGGGCAGGATTGGGTTATTACAGACGGGCAAGGTTCTTGTTGGAGGTCAGTTTAGTTTTCTTGAATTCAGCATACGATTAAGCACTCTCTTTAAGTAGTCGGCCTCCAGGTCGACGGCATAAAGATCCTACCCTCTTGCAGCTGGTGATCTTTTCTTTATTTAAGTTATGATATGCATGTTAGGGAGCAAAAATGGTTGTTGAAGAAGGAGGTCAATTTCCTAGATCAGTAAATGATCTTCGTAAGGTTAAAGGAATAGGGGAATACACGGCTGGTGCAATCGCGTCTATAGCATTCAATGAGGTAACTAGTTTCTCCAGCCATAGATTATGAAAAATTGTTTAATTGTATATTTTTTCAATTCTATTGGTAATCAAACACGTGTTTCTGATGTAGGCAGTGCCTGTGGTGGATGGAAATGTTGTTAGGGTGATTGCTAGATTAAAGACAATATCAGCAAATCCTAAAGATAAAGCAACTGTCAATAGCATCTGGTTAGTGCTCAAATACTCCTTTCGTCCGATAAAACTGTATTTTCTTTTTATTATTTGTGGTATACCCTTCAACTAAATTGACGTGTACTAAGAACCAACATAAATAGCAAATAGGTACTTTTTACTTGAAACTTTACAGAAACGGAAAGTGTGAGGATGCTGATGTGATTTTAACTTTATGTTTTCTTGGAATGAAAGTAAGAGTAACATTTCAAACTAGAAGTGATAACCCAATAATCTTTATATTTAGAAACAACTGTGAAGTTTTGTAAGTTTATAGATACTTCTCCATCCCTGGAAAACTACGATATTGGACTGTTGGTCATATACCCTTCAACTAAGATGAAATACAGAGTCCTGTGAAGCAAAATCAATGGCAGATACGTAAGTTTCGCAGAAAACTTCCTATAAAAGAAACTTTTTGCAATATTAATGAGTAGGATGTGATTTTGACTGTGTTTTCGTAGTATATGGAACACCACCCAATGAACAAAATGACAGCTTATCTGTAACTCATGATTAGAATAAATGTATTCATGCTTCTTGCTTCTTTATCAATGCGGATTGGTTGTTACATAATCCCCCGCTAAACCTCTTTTTCGTGCCTAATCAACGAGAGACTGGTTATTGCAATATACTCCGTATTCTATAACTTTCTTACAAGAGAAGTTTTGATAAGGTTTAATGTATGATGTTTTCATTACAGGAGACTAGCTGGACAACTAGTTGATCGTCATAGGCCTGGAGATTTCAACCAGGCTCTTATGGAACTTGGTGCTACATTATGTACTCTCGCAAACCCTAGTTGTTCATCCTGTCCGATATCTGCTCAATGTAATGCACTCTCAGAGTCCAAACGTAGCACATCCACACTTGTAACTGATTATCCAACAAAAGTTGCAAAGGTGAAGCAAAGGCGTGACTTTTCTGCGATTAGTGTTGTTGAAATATTAGATGGTGAAGAAGGTACCGAGTATACATCGGATTCAACAAGTAAGATTTTGCTTGTTAAGAGACCAGAAGAAGGTTTACTTGCTGGGCTTTGGGAGTTTCCATCTGTTCCCATGGATGGAGAAGCCAATGTGGTTACAAGGAGACGAGCTATTGATAAATTTTTGAATGATTCATTCGGTTTAAACCTTACTAAGTCGTCTAACATTGTTGAAAGAGAAGAAGTTGGGGAATATGTCCATATCTTCACTCATATCCGTCTCAAGATGTATATTGAGCTATTGGTTTTGCGTTCACAAGGTATTTATCCAGTTTACTATATAAAAGCGTGTGGAAAAATAAAAGCCACCTTGATATTACTTTGGTGCATCAGTTTGCTTAAATTTGCAGCCACTCCTAGGACTTGTTTGCATATATGTGCACATTGTGTACACTAACTATAGTTTGTATTTGCATACAGATTTGCATAGAGAAAAGGGCAAAGGAGTCATGTCCTACAAATACGTTGATGCCAAAGCCGTTGCAACTATGGGATTGACAACTGGAGTACGAAAGGTAAAGTGCATGGTTTTCAGCATACAGAAAGTTACCATCTGTTTTATACTTTGAATTCGCTCGTAGAGCTCTGTTTGTGTCATTCTTTTTTTCCTTGACCTCGTTTTGTTATTTCTATTTCGTTCATTACTTTTTTGCGGCTATTTAAATGTTCGTTATTTATGTAGGCTTACAACCTGGTCCAGAAGTTTAAACAGAGTAGATCAAGTTTGGTTGCAAGATAAATTATATTGATTGCTGTACTGGCCACCGCACAAGTTTTGCTCTTCAAAAGTTGAAGTAATTGTTGACACTTTCAACAAATGTGATGGTTGTATTAACTAAGGAATGAATATTTGCCAAATTTTGCTCTTCAACAGTTGAAGTAATTGATCATTTTGGTAACAACTCATTACTTAGACCTGTATTATTGCAAAATTGAAATTGTTCACAAGATCAGACACTTCTACAACAAAAATCACTGCTATGTTATTGCATAGTTTGATACATATTTACTCGAAACAAAAACTAAAAAGAAATAGGATTCAGAATAAAATAATTACACACTTTCAGCAAAATTATACAAGACCATTAGTAAATTCTCCGGTTTAATAAACACAAGAAGCTCAGTTGAAAAAAATGTCAAATAGACAACAAGGTATAACTTTTTAAAGAGCCAAAGCAGCCAAACTCAAAGCAATATACAATTAACTACTGTTATTGCTCTAGAATTGACCATTCGAGCTCCTAAAAAGAGTTTACATACACAAAAAAGGGCAAAAAGAATTTGCAGCATCATTCATGTCGAATGATATATGCAACAATCTTAATCTACTTCAACAAATAATTTCCCACCTTCCACAAAATATTTGTCCCTTGATAATATGACACTAATATACAGCAACTTAAAATCCGCTTGCCCCATCACGTCTAGTACATATGGAACTCTCACATGAGGTGTTTGCTCGAGGGGAGTGCAGGCAGATGTATATAATATGGACATCTTGAGCTTATCTTTTTCCACAAAAATATATTTCTTCGCAACAAGTGGCTTCAAATGCTAGAAAATCATCGTCACCCACTTAAAAGAGCTCCTCTGAATTAAATTTGTTCCAAGCCTCCTATTAAATTGAACTCAATATTATGACTGGCTCGACGCACTCAAAGATTAATAATATTATCTACTCCCTAGTGTTTGACAACTAGTAAAAAAAATCCAAAAAAAAACACAGGAAAACCTCCCAAATGGCAAAATCAATTGTTATGATGACATTTGCCGAACGTGCTATTTACTCTACAAAGGGAATCCTCTTAAACTAACTTGAGAAATACGAACTTTCCTCCACCAGTAAGATGCAAATGGGTTTATAATCACAAGCTACTAACATATGAGAAATTACAAATGTGTATGTATTCATTGAATATATATATGACCATAGCTTTATACAGGTAAAACACACAAAAAGTATAGCAAAAACGAACACAAATATTATAAAGTATGGATGATATCTTTTTCATATCATTTTCGAATAGAAGCCCTAAGACCATTTTCAATGCATCAAGTCATCAATGACTTAGCTATAATTTTTAAATTTTTTACTAATTTAATTCTTTTTTAAACTATTTTGTCAAGTCTACTTCAATGCAATATACAAAACCTTTTCAAAAAGCTTTTTAGGTGAGTGTGAGATGAAAACTGTATTAAAATAGGAAGAAATCTTCACAAATTTTCAAATGAATTTCTGAAACAGTGAAAAGGTTTTAAAAAAGCTTGCATAGGGGATGCTCTAAATGAACTATAGATGCGCATTACATGCATATTTGGCTACAATTTTTGAAAAAAAGAATGCAAATGCGTAGTTGAATAATTAACTTTGTGATCAAAATTAACAAAATTAGTACATTGTCTATCAGCTTCAGATGTTTAACTAGTACTGACATAAAGATGATGAATGTCTAATTGCTTAAACAATTTTTAAATTTGAAAAAGAAATATGTATATGTACCTTAAGTAGGTCAAAGACCTTTTCAGCAACATATTTTTGTTGAAGATTAGCTCCTTTTTGTTGCACTTTGTCAGGATGAATGCACAAAGTTGCCTTTCTATAGGACTTTTTGACATTGGCACCAGTTATTAAATCAGTCAGCGAAACAGGCTGCCAACCGCATCCAGGCCATAAAACCTAGAAACCAATCAAGAGAATAATAAGTATGGACGCCAAAAGGAACCTCAGGGAACAGTTAAATATTTATTAATTTTTAGGTAATTTGTTATACGGAGCATTAAACATGGGAACCATGCACAAAAAAATTAACATTCATAACGGTTTATTGTTCCAAATAAACTTCAAAATTGCTAAATGGTATATTGTCACAGACGAGTTGCATAGCTTATCATGCAACCACTGTGTATGAGAGAAGGAAAAAAAAAAAAGAAGTGTATGTGCCATCTACAGTTGGCAGATTATGCTGGCATGGTCATGGGTTGGGGTTGAAACAAATGTTATTTAGTAAAGGTCAAAATGGGTCATGTAAGCTTGTGTGAACCCACATACATGTTTTGTATGGTTTTTATAAATACTTAAAAGCGTTAAATGTAATTAGAAAACAATTTCTTATTACAATAAGAATCTGTTACTAAAATATAAAGCGATTTAGGATGCCATAAGCATCAAATTTACACTTTTGGCAACTTTCACCTGTTTAAATTTTAGATATATATATATTTTTTCTAACTCTGCCCCATTTGAACCATCAGGGACAAACCACAACCCAATTTAACTCATTCTTAAAGTAAACAGGTTCAAACATTTAGAACCGTATTTTGACATAAGCAACTCTAGTTATACTCAGAATACATAAGGATGCCACAATCTCTACCACTGCATTTTTTGAAGTTTCCAATATATGGTCACTTAACTGGTGAATCGTAAAAAGCAAAGAACATAAATCAAGAGTTGCCAAGAGCATACATATTGTAATGTCGATAGCAGTGCACGCAAATTTCCTTCTTTCCCAGCAGCCCAACGCTTAATTTCAATATCCAGAGTTTCACCAATCCTCTGAGAGGAACACAAGATATGAGGAAAATAAATGAGACACGGTTACTAGAAAAGTGATACTCATCAGCAAAATTCAAGCTATGCAGATACATGTCTACAAGGCGAAGGTTGCTGAAGTCCTATGAATCTATGATTCACCCAAAAAATGAGATGCCAAAATGAGATGCCTGACTAATACAGTAATACTTACACTTCTTTCTTCCTGTTCCCTCTGAGATTGGAGATCACGATTATTCTTTTCTGCCAACGCTTTAGCCTATACATGAAAGCCTCATAAATCAGAACTAAAAGTATAATCACATATTCATTTCACTATATCCTATATCTTACATTCATGGAAATAAAATCAAAGAAAAATACTATATAATCACATACCGCACGCTCCTGAGTGCGTTGTTGTCTTTCCAGTCTAGCTCTTCGCCGTTCTTCCGTTTCACCTTCAACATCTTGGAACATTCCGGCAGATGAAGGAGCAGCTTTTGATAAGAAAACAAATAGTAGTGAATAAGTAAAGGTGGGAAGATTGTCGTAGTCAAAATGGGTTCGGTTAAAAACAGGTAATTTTCGGTATGGGTCAAGTCAGGTTGTCCGAAAACACTTCTTAAAATTTTAATCTACTATAAGTAACTAATAACTACAAAAGTTACATTACATCACTGATTATCTAACTTTTTTATGCAATAATATTAGTATATTACACTTTCAGTGACTTTCGACCAATCTCCTTTTTAGCTAGCATTCATTCTGTTTAACCAACTGATCCATTAACAGATAGAACATTACCAAATTGACCCATTCATAAGCCAATAGTCAAAATAGCCAGTTCCAAAAATAACTTGAATTATATACAGGGTTCAAAATTAATATAGTTAAAAGTATACCTCCAAATATTGAGCTGAGATCGTCAACAATATTGGTGGTGGAAGATGCTTTCTTCATATTGGAAGATACGCCAGTAGAAGACGTCCTCTGAGGTCCTTGCTGTCCTTGTCTGTTCTGGGATAGTGGATCAGGAGCAGGGTCCTGCGTTGCAGATAGAAAGGTATAACAATATGAGCTTTCAAATTGTATGCAGAATACTTATTGTATGCATGTATTACTCACAGAAGAATTTGCCCTCGGTCTTGGGGCACTGCTTGCTCGGGAACTGAAGAAGGATTCAAGATCATTGTCATTCTTTTGTTGGTTCATCTTGGCAGCAGCGGCAGCAGCAGCCCTATCTCGAGCTTCTGCAGCAGCTCTCTCTCTAGCCTGAGCATTGACCCTTTCAACAGCAATACGTTCTGCTCTACGGCGTGCATCTGCTTCAGCCTTTGCAACAGCGGCTTTCTCCTTTGCTGCCTTTTCCCTGGCTTCGGCAGCAGCCCGTTCACTGGCTTCTGCTGAGGCCCGTTCCCTGGCTTCTGCAGCAGCTCTTTCTGCTCTTCCCTTTGCATCAATAGCTGCCCTCTCACGGGCCTCAGCTTGTGCTCTCTGAACGGCAGCTCTTTCGGCCTTTAACCGAGCTTCAGCAGAAGCTCTCTCACGTGCCTCAGATGCTGCTCTTTCACGAGCTTCTCTAGTTGCCCTCTCTACAGCTTGTCGACCTTTTTCCCTTTCAAGTCTACTTTTCTCTCTCTCTTGTTCTTCCCTTTCTCTCTGTTGGCGATTTGCCTCGTCTTCAGAAGATATTTCATCCCTCTGTAGTTTCACAGATTCTTTGTTTCTAGAAGCCTTTGCATTATCTCTTTCCCTTACTTCTTTCGCATGCCTAAATTTAGCCTCGGCCCTGTCCATAGCATCTTTCATGGCAGCAGCAGCCGAGTTTGAATCCATCTCTTCACCAAATTGGGCATCATTATTGTCAACACCGTTATCTGGTGTCCCACCCTTAGCAAAATTTTCAAACTCATCAAATGGAGAACTAGAACCCATAGGACTCTTGGCTGTAGGTTGAAACGGATTAAAACTTTGAGAGTATTTAGCAGACTTTGGGGAAGCAGAGTAATCATTCCCAGCTGGTCTTGTATTCGAAGCAAAATAGCCTCTTCCTGACTGTGTAGCATGCCTTGGTATCGGAGGGGGAGGTCTTGAAGGTGGCGGGGCTCTGGTAGGGTGTGTGAACAGAGGTATCTCTGACACAGTGAGCCATATATCGTCCGGTTGCTGAACATGTTTGTCTGATGGGGGAGACATGTCCGCTTGAGAACTTGACTCGGTATAGGAAGGTGGAGAAGCAGCTCGGTGAACAGATCTCTGTGACCTTTTAGAAACAGGAGGCATGTCAAAGACAGTTTGCTGAGATTCTTGAAAGTCTTCTACAGGCACCTTTGGTGATTGGCTCTCTGAATATATAAAAGAAGATTTCTCTGTTGGCTCTCTACGAGTTGAGCTTCTTGAACTGCCCATATGTGATTCATCTTTAGGAGGACTGTGATCCTTTCCTTTGTTTTTAGTCTCACTTGGGAATGCAGGTGCTGGCTTACCGAATCCATGAAGGGGGTCAAGGTCATCAAACATACCCCTATTTACTGAAGATCCTCCAGAATTTGTGCTACCAGATTTACTGAACTTGTAATTTGTTTCCAATGGGTCAACAAAAACGCCATGGGATGAAGAGACAGGGGTAGCTTTAGACTCTAGAACCACAAATGGATCATCCATTGCACTTGAAGTTACCTTTGTGCTGCTAGTAGAAACTGGCACTGACTCTGAATACGATCTGTGAGAAATGAATGATATTATGGATCAGCAACTTGTTTGGCTTTCACCAATACATAATTATCACTTAAGAGATACTTATCTAGAAAGATGGAAAAACTGTAAAGAGGAAAATCCTGTATTCGAAACTAATCTTACGAAAAAAAATAAAAGAAATGTCCTCATGACACATCCTTGATATAATTGCCTGCAGTTAAGATTCGTTAAAGTTGCAAACATGTATAGAAGTTTACAGTGTGTACAAACCATGAAACTATAAAAGAACACTGACATGCCAAATCAAATAGTATACTAACAAGGAGGGACAAAAAGGCTTTAATTCCTCCTCTTCCTCTTTCTCTACAAGAGCAATAATCAGGGATGCATTAGTGCATCCCAGAGGCAAGGGCAAATTCAGATCATTCATTAACTACTTTTATTGATTCGTATATTTGACCCACTGACAATAAAACACAACCCAAATTGGCCATTAAGATGCAAATGCGCAAAATTATCACTTCTTGAATTCACCAATGTTAACACAGAAATTTTTAGCCAGAATACGGAAAACTCTAATTGTTCCCCTATAACGTTAAACAGCCTAATTACATCAGAATTAGGTTTGGACTTTTGCTGGAAGCTCATTTAACATTAGGTGTCAGCCTGTCAGGAACCACAAATTTTGAGGATAGCTAATTACAAGCAAATGAGCAGCTATAGCTTTTTAACATAAAAAAATAAAATAGCATAAGATTTCTGGGTAAAACCTCAAACTTTTGCCCCAAAAGAGATAATGAGAAAAAGAAAAATCAGTATAAAAGGGTATCTGAGGTACACACTGATTGAAACCATGACCGTCAGTTTCTCAATATCAAATTCCCCCAACTAAGTTAGCCCGCCTTTGTGTCCTACTTCTCCAAACACATTACATAACTTAGTTAGTCCGCCTTTGTCTCCTACTTCTCGAAACACATTACATAACTTAGTTAGCCCGCCTTTGTGTCGTCTTTTCCTAGCCAAGATGAAACTCCTGCCACAAAATCCACTATTTCTCCTAGGTCAAGTTCCCAAACAGTTCCACCTGGGGAAATCAGAATCCAAGAGAGCCTATGAAAGATGAACCTTGCTCACATGGCACCAATGTTATGTTAAACACCTAGCTGTTCCACAAATTCATGTACTTGAGTTTTCATAGTAACTTAATGCTAACAGACTGACATACAACCTTTGAACATATACCTTCTCCATCTGGGACATGTATATTGATAGAGCAAAAGCNAAAAAAAAAAAAAAAAAAAATGGAACTTGGTCGCCCTTACTGGGGCACTGAATCGCCTGTAGGTCGCTGGAGAGAGAAAGCTGACGTGGCAGGAAAAAAAGGGGGGATTGACCCCCCTTACTGCACCCAGCCTTAGTGCATCCCAGGGGCAAGGGCAAATTCAGATCATTCATTAACTACTTTTATTGATTTGTATATTTGACCCACTGACAATAAAACACAACCCAAATTGGCCATTAAGATGCAAATGCGCAAAATTATCACTTCTTGAATTCACCAATGTTAACACAGAAATCTTTAGCCAGAATACGGAAAACTCTAATTGTTCCCCTATAACGTTAAACAGCCTAATTACATCAGAATTAGGTTTGGACTTTTGCTGGAAGCTCATTTAACATTAGGTGTCAGCCTGTCAGGAACCACAAATTTTGAGGATAGCTAATTACAAGCAAGTGAGCAGCTATAGCTTTTTAACATAAAAAAATAAAATAGCATAAGATTTCTGGGTAAAACCTCAAACTTTTGCCCCAAAAGAGATAATGAGAAAAAGAAAAATCAGTATAAAAGGGTATCTGAGGTACACACTGATTGAAACCATGACCGTCAGTTTCTCAATATCAAATTCCCCCAACTAAGTTAGCCCGCCTTTGTGTCCTACTTCTCCAAACACATTACATAACTTAGTTAGTCCGCCTTTGTGTCCTACTTCTCGAAACACATTACATAACTTAGTTAGCCCGCCTTTGTGTCGTCTTTTCCTAGCCAAGATGAAACTCCTGCCACAAAATCCACTATTTCTCCTAGGTCAAGTTCCCAAACAGTTCCACCTGGGGAAATCAGAACCCAAGAGAGCCTATGAAAGATGAACCTTGCTCACATGGCACCAATGTTATTTTAAACACCTAGCTGTTCCACAAATTCATGTACTTGAGTTTTCATAGTAACTTAATGCTAACAGACTGACATACAACCTTTGAACATATACCTTCTCCATCTGGGACATGTATATTGATAGAGCAAAAGCAAGTTAAGCTTTTTAACATATGACGGGCATGCATGTCCTTGTGTTTGTATTGTAACTCGATGCAAATTCATGTACTTGTGTTTTTATGGTAACTCACATAAAGACATACAAGCATAAAACCTTTTAACATATATAGCAATAAAGCAAAACCAAGTTAGGGTTTTTCCACATATGTATGGCATGCATGGTCATTGTTTAAACTTCAAAGTGTATTTAAGGGGGCTTCGCTCAAGCATCCGGTACTATAAGTAAACCTTGATGCTCCCTATTCCTAGAGACAATTTACGTGCAGCTTCTAAAGGGGTGGTTGTTTTAGCTGTTATAAGATTCTTAAAAGCATATTTTACCAAAATAAGCCCATCTAGTAAGTTTAACCTTATACTGTTTTTGTGTTTGTGTGTGTGAGCGTGTGCGGGGTGGGGGCCAGGGGGCAGAAACCTATATTTTGTGGGTTATGTAAAGGGACTTGGGCTCATAAGAAAGCATTTGGTACATATTAACGGTCACCGGATAACCGGCCGTAAATTTGAGTAAAAAAGGCTCGCCCTCCCCGGGTAACACAAACATGGAATACCTCATCCATTTACCCGTTTTGGCTTTATTCTCTGCCAAAATATGGAAATAAAAAAAGTCAAGGTATGAGATATCATTAAGCATTGACGTAATAGCGCACGCATCCATCAATGTGCTCATACGTAATCCAAATAACAACATAAACTTCTAAAATTAAACCACCTCAAAAAAGTAAAATGTAGCCTAATGGTCTATAAACACCAAAATACAAACTGTCTCCTAGCACAACTACATCCTCACTTAATCCTCTCTTATAAATTATATTACCATACAATTCTTTCGACAACTACCAACGTTGTCGTGTAGCAATTTATATTCCGGTCCACATAAAGGCGAAGCGCAAACAATCATAATTAATGCCTAAAGATTCCACATTTTCTAAAGTTAATGCACATCCTCCTACAAAACGAGCTAATCCTAGATGTATACGTAAAGCAAGATCAAATAAGCAATTAATGAACAAGCAACGGATATACCTATTCCTTGATCCATTTCCACCACTTCCAAAGCTTCCAAATCCAGGAAGCAAATCATCAAAACCGGAACTCTTACTAGCCTTGTTTTCCTCCTTCACCGTCTCCTTCCTTCCCAAATTGCTCAACAAATCATCAAACCCATCACTTTTCTTACTCTCCACATTCGAACCCATGGACGCAAAGATATTATCATCTTCGTAAAGCCTCGCCGAACTCGAATTACCCATAGACTTACTTTTCACCCCAGGTAATCCATCAAAAATATCTCCACCAGCACCATCATCAAAATCATCATACACAGGCTTATCATAAACAGGTAAATTCGAGTTAAAATTAACTGATTTACTTTTACCTCCTTCAGTGCTTTTGAAGATCGAATCGTAATCGATATCTGATGGTGATGGTGATGATGATGACGTGGCGGTGGTGAATGGTGATGGACGAGTATCGGATTTCATTGGAGCGGATTTGCCTTGTGGTTTGAATCCGAAGTCGCGAGCTAACATGCCGAAATCGTCCATTTTAGTGACCAGATCTGGTGGTTGAGATCCGGATCTTGAACTTGATCGGTGATGGTGGTTTGTGGTGGTAGTGGTGGTGGTGGTTGACGGCCGTTGAAATCGGGGTGTGTTTGTTTTGGTGTTCGTTGGGTGTTTGATGGGTTTTAATTTTGAGTTGTTTGTATTATTAGTCTATTTAGTTGTTGTACGATTCAGGGTGTTTTCGTAATGTTCTAAATTAACGTGTTTTGGAGTACTATTTCAAAATGGTGCATAGAATAATAGAATTTTTTTTGAAATGGTAACTATGTTTTAAACTCAACTTGGTATGTAAGGGTGAGCAAGCCGACTGGATCGACCGGACCGACCGACAAAACAGAAGAACCAACGCTTTGGTCTAGGTCTAGAATTTTTCATTATTTCAATCTCGTTCCAGTCCGGTCCGGCTTACAAACCGGACATTTAGCCTATTTCGATCAGACCGATCGAAGGACTGACCGGACCGAATGTTACCGATCGAAGGACTGATCGGACCAACCACATTCGGTCCGGTCTCGGTCTAAGGTTTTGCCTAACTCGGTCTCGGTGCGATCCGGTCCGGTTTTTAGACCGTGAGCACTCTTATTGGTATGTATAAAGGAGATTTTTTTTTTTTTTTTTTTTTTTTTTTTTTTTTTTTTTTTTTTAACAAGATGGGATTTGACCTAAGAAATATTTGAGTGGTCGACTAACTTAATTTCATTATTATGCATAGAGTTTACACATTTTCAACCTAACTTGTGTCGTGATGGCACAAGTTTAGAAGTGTTTAATAAAAACAAATGTTTTTTTTAAATAACTTAATTTCTATATAAAAATATGGATAATTTTGATAGATATTGTTGACATAAATAATGCATAAAAACGTTATTTATATTTTTCGATATCTCTACGTTTTGACGATCACAAAATGTAAAATCATTAAACGTAAGATTACTACGTAAACAAGTATTAAGCTAGTTTATATCATTTTATCCAACTTAATCACTTAAGGTATGAATAAACAAGTGCTTAATACATTTCATGATCAAAGGGGTATTTAATTAATTATTACAAAGTCTATTTAACTATATAAACATATTATATATTTTGAAAAACACTTTTGGTAATAAAGAAAAATGTTTTAATCATACTAAATATATGAATTCAAATTCTTAACCAAAATCAGTTAGTTTTTCACCAAATAAACTTTCCCCACTAAAAGACAAGTTTTCTGGCCGTTACAGCTGGGCGGCCCCCTTAATT
>LBNU01029567.1:32553-46879 GCA_014162995.1 Artemisia annua
TTTTTGAATAAACTAGTTGATTTTCTCTAGGTCTTAATATTAGGTTTCAGGACTTGTGCTTTTTGGACATTAATATTTTGTTGCTCATCTTCATTAGGATATTTTTATTTATTTTTTTAGCTTAGTTAAACTGCTTATTTTCTGCTTTTCTTTTAGCACTTTTTAGCGAATCTCCCTTGTACCAGATTTTACACCCAACTTCACAAGCTTCCATAGTATTCATTAGTGGGCCCCACAGGGTAACTATTGGTTCTTTGGACTCACAAGCTGGCCCTCTGCCCATTTCAAGCTTTTGTTGAAGCTTAAGCTCACTGGGACCCACATATATTGGCCATCAAAAGTTGTCCCATTTTCTGTGTGAAATCAAGGAATCCAAGTGCTTATTTTGGCTTATTGGCTTATTCAGTGGTACCATTTTGTTGTTTTGGCTTCATATCAGTCCATCTCACTTTTGTGAACTTAAATCCACCCCTGTGGACCCCACAGAAGCTGATTTCTAGCTTAAGTCAACAAAAGTCAACTGTTTTAGCTTTTTGTGTCCATTTTGCTTATTTTTAAGTTATAGAAAAGTTGTTTTGACAAAATTTCTTTGTTTTTAAGTATAAAATAGTTTTCCAAAAGAAAAATCAGAAAAATCCAATTTAAAATTAAGTGATAGTTTCTATTTAATATTAATTACCTTTTTAATTTTCCTTTTTAGGTTTTTATTAAGTAATTTACATTTTTATATTTTTCTTAATCTTCTTTTATATTGAAGTATTTTTAGTAATTATTCCAGAATTTTATATTGTCATTTAGTATTTATTAGATTTAATATTAGTTTTATTAATATTTAAGTATTAAATAGCAAAATTAGTTTTATTAAGCACTATCTAGTTTTTATATTTTTCCTAGCTCTTATATAATATAAATTATTTTTAGGAATTTTTCCATAATTTTTACTGTTCATATTCTATTTTTTATAATTTAATTAGTTTAAGTAGTAATGAATTAATAATTAGGATAATAATTAGTACTAGGTTTCAGGACTTGTGCTTTTTGGACATTAATATTTTGTTGCTCATCTTCATTAGGATATTTTTATTTATTTTTTTAGCTTAGTTACACTGCTTATTTTCTGCTTTTCTTTTAGCACTTTTTAGCAAATCTCCCCTGTACCAGATTTTACACCCAACTTCACAAGCTTCCATAGTATTCATTAGTGGGCCCCACAGGGTAAATCTTGGTTCTTTGGACTCACAAGCTGGCCCTCTGCCCATTTCAAGCTTTTGTTGAAGCTTAAGCTCACTAGGACCCACATATATTGGCCATCAAAAGTTGTCCCATTTTCTGTGTGAAATCAAGGAATCCAGGTGCTTATTTTGGCTTATTGGCTTATTCAGTGGTACCATTTTGTTGTTTTGGCTTCATATCACTCCATCTCACTTGTGTGAACTTAAATCCACCCCTGTGGACCCCACAGAAGCTGATTTCTAGCTTAAGTCAACAAAAGTCAATTGTTTTAGCTTTTTGTGTCCATTTTGCTTATTTTTAAGTTATAGAAAAGTTGTTTTCACAAAAGTTCTTTGTTTTAAGTATAAAATAGTTTTCCAAAAGAAAAATCAGAAAAATCCAATTTAAAATTAAGTGATAGTTTCTATTTAATATTAATTACCTTTTTAATTTTCCTTTTTAGCTTTTTATTAAGTAATTTGCATTTTTATATTTTTCTTAATCTTCTTTTATATTGAAGTATTTTTAGTAATTATTCCAGAATTTTATATTGTCATTTAGTATTTATTAGATTTAATATTAGTTTTATTAATATTTAAGTATTAAATAGCAAAATTAGTTTTTATTAAGCACTATCTAGTTTTTATATTTTTCCTAGCTCTTATATAATATAAATTATTTTTAGGAATTTTTCCATAATTTTTACTGTTCATATTCTATTTTTTTATAATTTAATTAGTTTAAGTAGTAATTAATTAATAATTAGGATAATAATTAGTAAAATAATTTAAAAATACATAATATAAACTTTTTATATTTTTTTAGGATTCCTGTGATGGTTAATTAGTTTTCTAGAATTTTTCATAATTTTATAAGTCATTTTGTTATTATTAGTAATTTAAATTAGTTTAATTAGTTTAATTAATATAATTAGTAATTAATTAATATTAAATTCAGAAAAAGACAAAAAGACATATTTTTAGTTTTTATATTATTTTTAAGTTATTTTAGGATTTTTAAAAATAATTTTTCA
Source organism: Artemisia annua (assembly GCA_014162995.1). NCBI lineage: Eukaryota > Viridiplantae > Streptophyta > Magnoliopsida > Asterales > Asteraceae > Artemisia > Artemisia annua. The sequence continues at coordinate 34,799 of LBNU01029567.1, forward strand.
TTTTCTTAGTTTAATTTAATATTATATTGTATTTAGTTTAAGTTAAATATTAAATAAGTAATTAAATAGTTTTTAAGTAAAATTAAATAATAAAATAATCAAAAAAATATTTTTCTTTTTTATAAGATTTTCTTTTAATATTAAGTTTGTAAAAAAAAAGTCATTTTCACCCCCTGTAGTTTATTTTTGTTCAATTATCACTTTTTTAGTACGCATTTGCATTTGTTTTAATTTTGATTACGTTTTTAGTTTATCTGATTCACAGTAATTGTTAATATCAATTATTTATATCATTTCCATTAGTGTAAATCAATCCAAATCTTTATCTGGTTACTATTTCCAAATCACTCATTCCCAGAACGTTTCCAAAACACAATTTCAATCTCGTTGGGACTTAACGACCCGTGAACACACTGTGCTTTCAACGGATCATAAATTGATCTCTCCTCTCTAGCTTAGCCTGACTTAGTTGTCCAGGAACCTCTGGTTGACTTAGTTGACTATTTGGGAGGAGTCAAACAGGGACACATGTTAAGCTCCCTGGTCCTTCCTTAAGGGAACCAAATGTTTATGAATTTGGAACTCCTTACAAGCAGATGTTTGATGACCTCAGGCGTAAAGATCCTGAACTGTATCCTTCTTCTGTTTATTGTTTTATTACTCACATGATTTCTATTGTTAATTAGCGATTTGAGGTGATGTCCAAAACTCATGCTTTTATTAAATCCAAATGGTAAAAAAGACTAGAGAAAGCTATGCATTTTTATCTTATTTTAATTTCTGTAGTATAAAATGGACATTCGCATTCTTAATTATTGCATAGCTATAAACGCAATGGCATACTTCCTATGCTTAAGAGGGACTTGGCGGTGAAAACTGCACCTCAACACTGGCAAGAAAATGGTCCAGATGGACAATTTGATGTTGTATTCACATTTGAAGAAAAAGTATTTGATATGGTTATTGAAAAACTATGTGTTTATTTATATGAAAATGAAAGTGAAAATTACACAAAAGGGCTCGTTTGGTTCGCAGAATGTTTTTGACGGAATTGGAATCTATTTAAGGAATTGGAATCTGAAGGAATGAAATGTTAGAAATTGAAATCCTTAGGATTTAAAATCTGATGGAATTGAAATTTGCAAATACTAAAGCATGTTTGGTAGGAAGAAGGAAATGAAAAAAAAACAATTATAGTAAAATATTTAAAATTTAATTTTAGTTTAAGATTAATAAACTAAATATTATTTAATAAATAAATTACTTATCAAATAATAAAAATAATTTTTTAATAGTATTATATAAACTAATACATTAAATAAATAGTGTTTTTATATAAAATACAATTGTATTTTAAGGTATAAATTAAAAAAGCAAACTATAAGTAAATTATATTTAATTGTAAATAAATAATAATTTTTTAATATAGTAATGATAATAATTTTTTAAATAAATAATAATTTATATTCATTCTTAAATAAATAATAAATTTTAAATCTTAATAAAGTGGTTTTTTATAAAAATTAATAATAATAACAATAATAATTAATGATCGCTTATAATAATAATAATAATAATAATAATAATAATAATAATAATAATAATAATAATAATAATAATAATAATAATAATAATAATAATAATAATAATAATAATAATAATAATAATAATAATAATAATAATAATAATAATTAAATGATCGTTTATAAGTCTATTGAGTTTCTAATAAAGTGATAATAATAATAATAACAATAATAATAATAATAATAATAATAATGCTAAGAGTGGTGTTTTTATTTTTCATAGAATAAGCTTTTGTATTCAGAAAGGAGTGGGAGCACAGCTTGTTCTAGCCTCCCATCCAACTTTATATAAATTTTTATGGTTCTAATAAAGCAATTGTTATTATAAAAAATAAATAAATAAATAAGTAATAATAATAATAATAATAATAATAATAATAATAATAATAATAATAATAATAATAATAATAATAATAATAATAATAATAATAATAATAATAATAATAATAATAATAATAATAATAATAATAATAATAACAATAACAATAATAACAATAAGAATAATAACAATACTAATAATAACAATACTAATAATAACTGTGGAAAACTAGAATGGGGATTGAATAGTTTTACGTCTTTTTAATTTACAAAAGCTTGCTTATGAAACACCAATTCGAACTTTATATAACACCAAAATACTTGCACAATTATAAACTACGATATCAACAAGTATATAATATGACAAGTATGTAAGTAAGTAAGTAAGTAAAGAGATAGAGATAGAAAGATGGCACCGTGAGACAAAGGATTTATAGCGGTTCGGCTACGAATCTCCTCTTCGTCCTACTCCACTCCCCGAGCACCTAACTCGGGAGTTTTATTCACTATGTCAACAAGCTCCCTTATTGCGAAGAAAACCTTACACAACTTTTGCTTACACCGGCTTAACGACACAAAGCTAAATGTCGGGTCCTAATCCTAGCTAGAACCAATCTCACAACACACCACAACTTATCACTACTTCTTCACTACTTATACACACCTTAGCTTCTTCACTACTACACACCACTTCACTACTTCACTACTTAATATTCTTCACTTCCATACTTCTATTCACAACTAGCTCTCCTAGAACTACTTACTATAAACACTACACAACCTTACAAATGCTATACACAACAAATATACAATACTTCTTAAACTTGAAGTTGAAGGAGTATTCTTCTCTTGCACTTTGGATGAGGATGGATGATGAGGGATTGAATAACTTGAAACAAGGATTAATAATCTAAAGATCAAAGGGTTTTGGAAGATGTTTAGAGAGATTTAGATCTGAAAATTTTCGTGCAAAAGGTGAGAAAAAATAACAGATTTAAGGTGGTATTTATAGGCAAAGTTTCTGACACATGGAGCGTGCCGGCCCCCTTAATTCGTGGCCGACCCCCTTAAAATTAAAGGTGCCGCCCCTTATAATTAAGGGGGGCGCCCAGCTGTAACGGCCAGAAACTTTGTTTATTAGTGGGGAAAGTTTATTTGGTGAAAAACTAACTGATTTTGGTTAAGAATTTGAATTCATGTATTTAGTATGATTTAAACATTTTCGTTTATTACCAAAAGTGTTTTTCAAAATATATAATATGTTTATATTATTAAATAAACTTTGTAATAATTAATTAAATACCCCTTTGATCATGAAATGTATTAAGCACTTGTTTATTCATACCTTAAGTGATTAAGTTGGATAAAATGATATAAACTAGCTTAATACTTATTTACGTAGTAATCTCGCGTTTAATGATTTTTCATTTTCTGATTATCAAAACGTAGAGATATCGAAAAATATAAATAACGTTTTTATGCATTATTTATGTCAACAATCTCCCCCTTTTTGATGATTACAAAATCTAAACTCATTAAACGAAAATTAGTATATATACAAGTATTATTGTGAGTTTATATCAATTCTCCCCCTTTTTATTAGCATCAAAAAGGTCATCCCGATATACTTGGAGCTCCCCCTTGACGTATACTCCCCCTCGTTTNGAATTCCCCCCACACTTAGAATTGAATATTGTCCTCAATATTCAAAGTCCCGGCTATTATGCCGAATCCTTGAACGTAAAAAGATAACATTATTAGCTAAGTGTGGAAACCAAAGGTGAAAAATAAGCTAAATAGCTAAAGCTTCTTAAATAGAAGCTATTACTTCTTTTAAAATGATGTTTTTTTTATATATATATTATATATATATATATATATATATACTAGATGTCGAAGCCCGCCCGATGGGCGGGCATGACTTATAATTATAATTTTTATAGTGTCAGTTGACGGAAAATTATTTTTAAGGATGTCTATTTTATTTAATTTTGTTATAGTATTAGTTCACGTTTAAAAAAATTTAAGAAAAGTGGAGTTTGACGTACATTTTGATGTTCCAACCCGTTGGGCGGGCATGACTTATAATCATCATTGGAAAAAATAAGTTAACGAAAAATAAGATATAAACGTACTTAATTTTATATTGAATGTATTAATAATGAAAATAAATGAACGTTAACTTTTATTGAACAATTAAAAGTTACAAAGTTGTTTGTAAGAATATAGTATATAATTTAAACTTAAATGCAAAATGAAGCTTCTTTACGTAGATCTTATCTTGCAACCCAACGAAAAACTTTGAACCTTCTTTAACCCTTGTCTAATATTCTTCATGTGAGCTAATGAAGCAAATTCCTTCGAATAACTTATATATATCTTGAACAATTATGTCGCAATTTCTTAATTAAGCTAAAATCATATTCCTATGAAAGAAAAGATAAGTAAGTTTCTTAGTAACTAACACATTTTAAAGCTTTTCTAATTAACAAAAAATATACTTACTTTGATCTTGGAAACGGCGTCTTCAGCTCGAGCTTTTACAACGTGAGTGGCTCCTACATTTCAAGTTAACTTACTATCATGTTAGTTAAATCGATTATGTCCATTAACGGTTGAAAACCGGAAAAATAATAACCATTTTAGTCCATCAAGAGCACGTATAATAACTAAAATGGTTCATTGAAGAAAGTATACCGACTATGTTATGACAAGTTTGTTAAAAACACAAAAAAGAGTAATCCAGTCGCTGAAATCATATTCTAAATAAGTGGGTACCAAGGTTGAATTGGTTTGTTTTTCCATTTAACAGCACATGCTGAACAACCAAAATACAAATACGAAACATGAGATTACTCATTCGTAAGTTAATAGTTTTCAAGAAGTAATCTAATGGTTCTTAGTGCTTGAATGCCTTTACGATCAAATGGATTACTTTTCAAATAAGAAATTTGTTTAATAGTGTAAAGTTGATTTTATAGCCAAATTGATTACTTTTAGCGTGAAAATGGCACATATTCTTTATGGTTTTAGGATAATAATGAGGTCAACTCAAGCTTCTTAACAAAAAATACTTTTCCCATGCATTGTCTCTTTGTAGTCGAGTGTCTATCATTATATTACCAATAAAGAAATAACTACTAGTTGAAAATGAGTTGTTGAAATTCCATGAAATTTTTTTGATAATACCATGCCAACTAATGACTCTCCAACCACCGCTTCAGCCTGTACCAAATCAAAATTTATATCGTAGTACGTAAAAAAGTTAATAGAGTAATAGGTAAACTTGTGACAAATATTGAACTAATTTGCACCTCCCTGTGACATATTGCAAGCTGATTTGCATAATCATCAGCCGCTTCCTATTGTGAAGTCTGGTCATGTACGATGTTTTCAAAAGTGACGTCTGCTTGTTTTAGTTCAGGCATTGTATCATTAACTCATGTTTCTTCTATCGTTGATTCAGATAGGTTGAGGCATTGTATCTAAACTACACCTAGGTCATGAGCTGAATCAAGACGCTAGCCCTTTAATAGATAGGTTGAGGCTCAGGCTTACAATTGAAAAACTAATACTCAATTCAATGCATCAAGCACGAGTCTTAGCTCGGCTTATAAAAGCCAAAAAACAATATTAATAAAAGCTTGATGATGATTCCTATAGCCACCATCAAACCATAATAACATCCACACTATAAACTACTATACCAAATTATCATAATGATAAAGATAGTAAGCTTACCTTCTCAATTAGATCCAAACACCCTTCATTTCTTTTTTTTTTTTGTCGACCTTTTTCCACCGGATCCCCTCCAATTCATACTCTTCATGATTATAGTAGCAGTAGTAAAGCAAAAATATTTTAGAACTTAACAAATATTCATAATTGAAATTTTTATGCCTTTTTATAAATAAAGCTAAGAATATAATATCCGTATATGATTACAGAAAGACCATTGGCTCTTACCACTTGTTCAAGCTTACAAAGATGCTGAATGAATTTTGTTGCAGCCTCTCATTAGCATAGTTAATTAGCAGCTTAGAGCTATTTTTTTGAGAATAGAGAAACATTGTTTGGTCCATCATTCCTGAATGCCGATTCTTTATCATGTACTTATTTGGCGAACTCCAATTAAGAGGTGGTTTGTAGTTTAATTGTTCCTAGGACTTTCATATTATCATCAACAAATCCAAAAACTCTAATTGTTCACTTAAAAATAAGTATGAGAAACATACAAAATATCTGACCTTACATCTACATGAAGTATTGAATATTTAGATTTTTATTTGATGCTGCAAATACAATCTCCTGCAATTGAGCAAAAGCATATTAGTAGGTGCAAAAGGGTAAAAATGAAGCTTGAAACAATGAATATTATAGTATCCTACAGTTTGTTCACTTGTTTGTCTATCGGCTTTTGAGTGCCCTCATCTTCATTGTCAACAGAAAACTGGTTATAAACAAATTAGTGGTATTTGAGCAGGTATTTTGTGCTATAGGAGTCAATATAGCAAAATGAGACATGACATCATAGTGGCATGTAGGAAGTGAAAAGGAGAGATATTCCAGTACACTAACTATTAAACAAATAGTTATAATCACATTTGTATACACGATAGGCATGTTTAGATACTCACCTTGCCTCTTGAATGTTTGGAGTGAGTTTTGCGTTTTCAAGACACTCCAAAATCTAGCTAACTCTTGCATTGCATTCATTGTTTGCCATCTGTTAGATAGAAAAATTATCACACATGAGCAAACCTAGTTACATTTTTTTTTCAGATATACACAATGAATATATAGGTCTGACCCATTCATCAGTATTTGGCACTAACATCTAAAAGAAAGTTTTAAATAAATTCGAATAAAGGAGAAAAGATAAACTTATAGGTCCCATGACCAAAACAAATATGTAGCGTCTCAATAGGTCTGAAATAGGCATGAGTTTAGTTTCCTGGTGCAATTGATATATTATGCTACACCATCCGGGGGGCCTAAACTACAATGGTAATGCATAATCAGGAATCCCCAAAACATATTAAATTTTAAAGCTGAATGCATAACAAAACATAAAAACAGAAAGAAAATAAGAATCAATGGACTTTGCTGATGCAAACCTGTTGCTAGAAGAAACTCAAAAAGATGGAAATCCATTGACTTAATGTCAGCAGTCGGCAACTCATATTCCCGTGTTCCTATAACATTATACAACCTGATTTTGAAGTCCGGAATGTCGGCCTCCATACACTTGTTCCTAGTTGTCCTACACAATTGCATTAATGCATTATGATCATCCAATAAGTCAATGAGAGCTTCAACAATAGAATTAGGACAAAGTAAATGAACTGTTACATTAATATCTGCAACCATCCAATAGCATAATAATTCATGAACGCACTTACCTCGTGTAGCTAAACGACCGTATCTGTTATTGGAGCCCCAGGAAACAGGAACGTTTCTTGATTCTGCATTAGTACCTGCAACGACAGACACAATAAATTAGGCCCGTGAGAACGGGCTCATATATTTAGTACTCAATGAAGTTTTTACTACTACTGATAGTGACACAGCATATATGTACCCGTGCTACTAAGTTGCGTAGGTGACCCATCCGGCCATCCTTGCCAGCAGAAGATCTCCCACCCTCATTCGTTATTGCAACAACGACGTCTATAGATAGCACAGATTCACTATGACCTACAATGGTGTTAAAAAGACCGTATCTTTGTCCATCGTCTTGTCTCGTTTCATCTTCAACAAAATAATAATAAAATTTATTATCAAAATTTCACTATGCCTGGTCTTAAATCAACTTACAAAGTCCATGTGATTATTGTACATCATATACGAACCCACATGCTCCAACATAGAAACTATCAGAGTATAACATCAACATATCATATTCAATGCTATTTAGATCCCTCCAAAATCTCTGCAAAGTTAGGGAAAATTACGAATTTTGTTTACACAGTATAACTACCCTGTCTAAGATCAAACTTTCAACTATATTTATCCTTTTCTACTTTTACCATGCCAAATCCACTTTCATTATAGAAACTGGATATGCTTCATCTTACCAAAATATCTATACAGTTACACTTTTCTTTTACCGAATCATAAAAGGATTTAATATATTCATCATCTACAATATCGAGTTGATGAAACACCACATTCAAGCCTTCTTTTAATCATTTGTACAAATATTGGTGGTAGGGATCAACTTCTTCATCTCTGATTATGCCGGGAGGTTTCCCATTTTCATCCTGAAAAATATGACTAAAAGTCAATATAGGTCCTAGTTGTATAAGGTAAAGCCAAAAAAAGTAAGAGTGAATGAGTGACTACATACCACTGCATAATTATAGCAACAACCGAATTGTATAGTAATACACCCTTTTCGTCACATCCACTTTGATGGTTCTATATACGTCCGCTCTGCGTAAAATCAATCATTATTAGTACATACAAATAACTAAATTCTGAGATATATTTACCATCCAAAAAAGATTTTTGGACAAAGGGTGTTATGGGTCATCCTAATCAGATGCATATTGGTCCTTAAACTACCAATTTAACCCGAACTCGTTTTTGCACATTATTCAACCAGCCATTATGTCACCACTATGATTTATTAATTATAATATGTAGTAATGGCAGAATACTAACCTCTAAGCCGCCCTCTTTGACCCAGGTGTTGAAACTCGTAAACGGCTTCAACTATCTTTTTTGCTCGTCAGCATCGAAGACTCGAGTGTGCAACTCAAGTCCTTGGACCACATTCATGTGTTTCCCGTTAACCTTTTCAAAGTATATAAAGTTGGTCATCGAGATGTTTGTTTTCAGATTACTTGCTTTTTCCCTTTTCCAGTATCCGACGGTTTTGCATCAATGCAAACAGTTAACTGTGATTCCATCCTAAAAAAGAAATATTAAGAATGAGAAAAACAAACTAAGTAGATATAAAATGCTAATATTTCCAAATTATGAAAAATTACTTAATTCACATATCATATTTTATCAATAAGCAATGATTTTGTGAAGACAAAGTAATCTATCAGTCATAAGAAAGCGCCATATCAGTTACAGACGCAGCACAGCCATCAAACCTTTGTGTACTTTGTATCGAGTCTTGCACCGAGTGCTGGACTGATTATCATCTCTAATGTGATACTCATAACATGACCTGCACAATGGTATCTCTTTAGTCATCTGCTGGATTGCGATTAAGCTGTTGCAGCTCTCTGTAACTCAGCAGCCCTCGCCTGCATTAAAGAAAAAAAATTTGTTCTATAAGAATAAAAAAATTACTCGTAATAAACTGGGCCAAATATGCAACTAAAAAAATAAAGGGCGCATATAAAGTTGGCTGTGAGTTAGAGCTCAAATAAACCTAGAAATCGAAAGGAAAAGCTGATCCAAACACAGTTATGTTAAATTGAGTTAAGAAATCAAAAAGTAGAAGACCTTATTTTATGTGCTTATTTGAGTGTGATACTTCACCTGAATAGGCGTTAGCTTAGTATATCCCAAGGCTTCGCAAGCCCGAAGTAATGGCCTAGAAAGATTGAGATGCATGAAGAATTTTGCGTTAAAGGAAACACCATTTGCAAGGCAGTCAAACTGACAATTCGAGTGATTCACAAAGATAGTTGGAAGTAAAGTAACACTGATCCTAACCGTTTTACAGACATGGCTTCGTGTTCTTTGGTTTATAACTCAACCCAATATGATCATCCATTTGAGTTGTGTACAGGAGTTTCAGTTGGGGAGGTCACACACCATTCATAACAAACCTATCTCCAAATAAAAAGAGTTGGAGGGAGTGAAAAAAGTTTGGTTGGCCAATGAGACTTCCCAGTGTTTTCTATTTAACTAAATATTTGGATTTAACTCATTTAATCTATCAGAGATTATAAAAAAAAATGCAACAAATTTGTACAGAAAACAAAATACCTTGGTATTTCCACAGCACCGCCAAATGTGAAAATCAATAGGAGAGCCTGCTTTCACATACACGGGTGACCTTAGCGAGAAGAATATTGGAAACCTACACCATTAGCATACACAACGCAGTTATAAGATTATATATGAAATAACCCCGATACCAAATTCATATACGAAGAATATAATGAAAAATCGCTATGAAAAAAAAAGAAGATTAAAGTGTAAGGGGAATGCGAAAATGTAAAAGTAAATAATGTCGATCCAAAACTAAATAGAGAATGTAAGTAGGTACTGATCCTTTATACTCGACATTCTTAATCTGCTAAAAAACTTTCTAATAACATGTTTCACACAAATCAAATCAAATGAAATACTACAATTATACGTATACATTCTAGGGTGTTAATTCTATCAGCAGTGTCTAGATTCCAAATCATGATTGTTCCAACTGAATCAACTGAAGCTATGTACTCACCCTTTGGATCAAAAGCTAACCCTATAGACCATCTATGTCCTTGTAATTCCTTCACAACTGACCATCTATAGTTCTAATAATTTTAATAAAACAATCGTCACCCCCTACTCCCAACACACAATCCGATCTATAGAAAGACAAGGCACGGATACATCTTGTGAATCTGCAATGTTTTTAAAAAGTTCTCCTCCTGCTAAAAGCATATATTCCCGTGAGTTAAAGTAATAGCTGGAAACTACAAANTCTAGATTCCAAATCATGATTGTTCCAACTGAATCAACTGAAGCTATGTACTCACCCTTTGGATCAAAAGCTAACCCTATAGACCATCTATGTCCTTGTAATTCCTTCACAACTGACCATCTATAGTTCTAATAATTTTAATAAAACAATCGTCACCCCCTACTCCCAACACACAATCCGATCTATAGAAAGACAAGGCACGGATACATCTTGTGAATCTGCAATGTTTTTAAAAAGTTCTCCTCCTGCTAAAAGCAGATATTCCCGTGAGTTAAAGTAATAGCTGGAAACTACAGAGAATTACACCACAAGAATATTACATTTTGAGCCAATGAAAAGTGAAAACTAATATTATAAGGAAACAGGATTGGGCAAATGGTCTGCTAGGATGCAAAATCTAAAGTTTTTTACATCAGATTACATAAAACATCATGACATAGAGGTAACAACATAAAGATGGAGATTCACATGTTACTACCATACCTGGACAGTGGAATAGCAATGGCTGCAACTGATCTGATAGTAAAAGCTGGAGAGTTGCCCTCGCCTAATAACTGGTCCCATGATCCACTTCCAAGAGAGATAAAAACCTATTTGTGAACACAAACATCTCAAGAAAATAAGCAATCAAACCAAATACATATGAATTTATAACCTCATCCCACAACACATTCAAAGAACCTAAAATTACCACAACCAATTTTAACAAACGAAAAAAAACCATATGCATTAGCAAGTTTAGAGTAAGAATCGATCATCTGTGCGCCTTTTTGCATGTTTTTAAAAATTATAAATCTCTAAGCTCTGTTAAAACATATGTTAAGCATGTTAAAAATTCATAAACATTATCAATTCATTGCATTGCTAACTCCATCTTGGGGTTTTTTCAACTCACCTTAGTGTAATCCTTGGGGATTATCAGATGAGTTATTCTTAAATTGGCAACCGAAGAAGAAAATAATGTCTTCTGCTGCTTTGACAAACATAGGGAATTAGCAAAAAAGATGATGATGATGATGATGGCGGCTCATGTTTTTTAATGAATATATGTTTTTTTTTTGTTCGGGATATTTGTTTTAGGGTTTGTGTGCGTTTTGCTTGAAGGAAGGGATATACCAAAGATTAATGTAGATGCAGGGATTGTGATAGTTATCCTTCCATGCAATATCAATTATTGAAGCATGACTAACTTATTTTGAATTGTAAATCACAAAAGTTGGATTGCTCCAGTGGTTGACATGTTTGTTTATGTTTGGATACCATCCTAGGTTCGAACCATGTTTGTTCCATTTTTTAATTCCGAATTTTAACATATTGCTTACAAAAAAAAAATAATTAAAAAAATTGCTTACATGGACTGAATGATGACATGGATGCTATAATAATTACATGGCAATGACTGGGCAATGAGGTGGCATTTACATGTAACGCCTCCTGTTATATAAAATTGCTTACATGGACAGATTGTGATGACATGGCTGATAATGAATTACTGGGCAATGACATGGCGTTTACGTG
>LBNU01029569.1:0-21117 GCA_014162995.1 Artemisia annua
AAGGACTGCTGATGGAAATTTGGTTGCAAGGATGCTTAGAATATTCTAGAAGATAAACTATAATAAGAATTAGTATTCTTGTACGTAAAGTATTGTAAACCGACTTAGGGTTATCCTTGTGCCTATAAAAGGATCCCTAGGAGGTCAAATATTATATAGAGTTTTATAGAGTTTACGAATACGATTTAGAGAAGTTAGAGTTGTAATAGTCTGCATTCTACAAGCAGATTTAAGGTGTTATTATAATCAAAGTTTGGTTAATTCTTCTTAGCTTTGTTAAGTAATTCCGCATACTTAATAGAGTAATTCAGTGTTTCATTGTTAGTAGATTAGGATTTATCCAAGGCTACTAAACCCTTAACAAGCTATATAATAGTTTGGTCAGAGTATATCGATCCAACAGAAGGCCGTCGGAAAACCCTAATCGCCGAGCTGACGACGTCACTTATTGGGTTGACGCCGTCAGCCCGCAAAATCTATATATATAGAACGTTTTTCTCTTATTTAAAAAAGAATTTTAGAGTGGAGAACTTGGGACCAAAACCCTAGTACGAGTTTTACAGACCTTGGAGGGTATCCAAACCCTTCCAACTTGCATGTTCAATTGAAGATAAGTCTTTATTCATACAATATGTCTATGTGTTGTGTGATATATATTTGTGCTTGTCTTTCTTTTAATATGCTAGGCTAATTTACTTTGTGTTTGCTTAGATCTAATGAAACCTAAATATTGATTTTCATGTGATGTGTATGTTGTGATTGTATTTGGGTGAATGTTTCATCTACGTTAGACTAAGGAAAACNACAACGCTTTTAAACTATCTAAAATAGCAACTTAAATCCTTGTAACTTTGAGGTGCTGTGTAGACGAGCTTTCCAAAGATCTTCGAAAGCATAAAAGTGATCACTAGCTCGGATTTAGAAATTTTAACTTCATAATCATCTTGGAGCTTTGATTAAGCGTCTCTTGTACTTTCTTGAGCCTTTGAGAAATAATTCATCTTCACGGGCTTTTCACAAGTAAATTTCATCGTTAACTTCACTTTCAAACTCTTTTCCACATCTTGTGCTCGTTTTGGGCTTTTAGGTTGCTTTTCATGATGTTTTTGCAATATCCTTACCTGCACAGTCATAAAAACAAAAACACGATATCTTTGGCTTTGAGCGTTAGTTTTTGGTCTAAAATAGTCTAATAATGGTGAATAAAAGGTATGTGAATAAGCACATATCAAACATTGTCCCCAATGTTCAATTAAAAGATGTAAAAGAAAAGAAAATGAAAGAATGAAACAAATACTCCCCTGATTCATTCGGTGTGGATGATGTAGTAACATGATTAAATCCTCCTCCAAGAAAATGTGAAAAATCAAGATTGAAGTAGCTCCAAAAGCTTGATATGTTGCATGTACATCTTCTTGTCCAATATAACCTGTTAATTAACTGAGAAAAAAAATTACCCTAACAAATACTTTTCTTAGTTTTATTACACATCTACTATTAAACAAACAAAGATCAAGTGCAGTTGTAGTCTCTAAGGTATCTTCATTTACCCCCTTACACTTAAGCCGAACATTGTCCCAAATGTTCAATTAAAAGATGTAAAAGAAAAGAGAATGAAAGAATGAAATAAATACTCCCCTGATTCATTCGGTGTGGATGATGTAGTAACATGGTTAAATCCTCCTCCAAGAAAAGGTGAAAACTCAAGATTGAATTAGCTCCAAAAGCTTGATATATTGCATGTACATCTTCTTGTCCAATATAACCTGTTAATTAACTGTGAAAACAAACAAGAAAACCTAGCGTAAAATCGGCGGTAAATTCTACATAATAGTAAATCCTAAAAATCAAGTAAAGATATAATGCTTGTGGAATGAGTATTTGCAGATTCCTAGAGTTTAAAAGTTAAAGATTTTACGAAACTATACAATTCCGGCAGAAAAACAAAACCTGCAAAATTTTCAGAAAATTACACCTGACGTCGTCAGGTAATGCCTGACGCCGTCAGAATTGATCTGATAGAAATTTTATATTTTGTTTCCGGAAAATTTGTAGAAAAACCTATGTCTTAATTCCTGGAATTCCTGCAAAATATTCATTATGACTCAATACAAGCATTTGACTCAAACAAGTACTAATATGTATGCTGATTTAATATTCTTATTGTTCATGTTCACTTCGTTCTTTTAAAACAAATTTAGAATGCCCTTACACTTATCTTTTGCAAAATACCTTTATATGTAATTAAGATGAAGTTAAAAACAAAATAAAGCATTTTCAGAAAATGGTTGATACATGAACAATAGACAATATAAATAAAGCATACATACGGGAGCAAATAAAAGCAAATAAACAAATAAACAAACAAATAAAGCTTGGGATGCCTCCCAAGAAGCGCTTTTCTTTATTAACGAGTCTTGTAGCTAGACTCAAAGTCATGCACTATCCTATGTGAGTGAGTTCCTCATCGAGGACATCTTTAGGGTTGAATTTGGTTCGAAGCTTTCTATCGGTACGCTTAGTATGGTATGTCCTTTCAAACTTCTCTTCATCCAGGTCATATAATGTCATTTTCATGTGCCATGACCCATCTCCCTCTTTAGGTGGTTTGTTCTAATTCCATTTGTGTTCATCATTCTTACTTTTCCACCTATTCATTCCTAGGTTAATTGGCAAAACTCCTAGGAAGTCAATCATCTTTCTAAAAACTAGAGGATCTTCAAATGCGTCCAATTCAGTGTCCCTAGCCAAGAGTTGTTCTACCGTATGTGTTTGGTTCACAAATTCCTTTTCTAGGTAAAATGGGTGTTGGGGTCCTATGAATTCTCCATTAACCCAAGGTTCGTATCTAGAGGGTCTACTATTTACGTCTGCCCAGTGAGGTGTTGGTTCCTCGTTGGTATCATAGGTGTGTTTCTTGACATCATATACCGACCAAGTTTCTCCTTCTCCTACCGCTATTTTAGATTCTTTATAATCAATCATTTCACTTGCGGTAGCTAAAACTCCTCTTCCTATTAACAAAGGGCATGTAGGATCGCTAACCATATCAAGGACGTGGAAATTGGCCAAAATAGTTAATCTTCCTATGTGCACTAACACGCCCTTTACTACTCCAACTGGGTATGCGACACTTCCATTCGCTAAGCCAATTATTACCTCTATTTCATCAAGCTTCCCTAACTTAAGAATGGTGTAAAGAGATAACGGAAGTAAGTTAAGGCTTGATCAAAGATCGGCTAATGTGTCAAAAGCCTCCGAATTCCTGATCTTGCAAGGTAAAACAAATATGCTCGGATCATCTAATTTCTTAGGTAACTTGTTTTGAATGAAAGTGGTCCCCTTGTCACCTAACTTAAGCTTCTTTTCGTATTTTTCCGAAAGGGCATTATAGTACGGAGCACGTGCTAATACATCAATAACCGGACGTTCAAGCTGGAGCTCATTGAATTCTTCATCAAGGGTTTGAGTGGGAGGTGTTTCGATTATGTTGTTGACCGATTTAGTGTTAACTATCTTACTTTCGTGGTTTTTTGGAAAACTTGGGTTTGCTTGAAACACGTGCTCATAGCATTGACCGAATAGTATTTTGGGCAAGAACTAGTAGACGAAACCGATGAGATGGCGGGAACGTTCAGTTTCGGGTTCTTGACCGTGTCGCTTGGGAGTGCTCGGAGTGCTCCCATTTCTCGATCATTGAGAACTTTCAACAAGGTGTCAATTTTACTTGTCATCTCGCTTTGTTTTTGTTTGAAATCGGCTTCAAACTTAGCTATGCGAGCTTCATGAGATGCCATGAAATTGGACATCAATCCTTCAAACTTGTTGGTACTACCATAGTTATTGGAAGGATTGTTGTTGAAAGTACGATTTGAGGATGAACTGTTTGGTTGAAAATGATTAGGTGGATTGGAGGAATTGTTTGGGGCGGGTTTTGGTTTTGTTTCCACCTAAAGTTTGGGTGATTTTTCTAAGAAGGGTTGTATGAATCACCGTAAGGGTTTGGCTCGGTTTTGAAAGTGTACCACTTTTCTCCCTCTCCGTCGGTACGCGAGGATGTGTAGTCCGCAAAAACTTGTTCGTCGAGTTCCATGCAATCACGAGTGTCGTGGGGACCACTACATAATTCGCATGAAGAAGTGATTTTGTTCACTTGGCTTGAAAGTTTAGGAGTTTCGTAGGATTTCATGAGAAACTTGACTTGGTCCTCAAGTTCCATGATCCTACGGTCGGGAATGTTTGAATTATTCGAAGGCAAAGATATTACCTTGACCGTTTTGTTCAAATCACGGGGATCATTCCAACATTCATTGTCATAGAGAGCAAGATCTTCTATGAGTTCCCATGATTCTTCAGCAATCCGATCACGTAGCTTACCACCGGCCGCTTGGTCAATGGTTTGCCTTAAGGAAAGATTGATATAGTCATAGAAGATTTGGAATTGAAGCCAAAGATCTATGCCATGATGAGGGACTTTTTGAAGTAAGTCCTTGAAACGAGTCCATGATTTGTAAAGAGTTTCACCTTGAAGTTGTTGGAAATTCAAGATGTCATTCCTTAACTTGGTGGTTCTTCCCGGTGGGAAAAATTGAGCAAGGAAATGAGAGGTGAGATCATTCCAAGAGGTGATGGATCCCGGGGGTAAACGCTCAAGCCATTGACTAGCTTGGTCACGTAGAGAGAATTGGAAGAGACGCAATTGGGTTGTCTCTCGAGTTTCAACATCAAGGTCTATGGTATCTACGATTTTAAGGAAATCCTTGAGGTGTTGATTTAGATCTTCAGAATGATGTCCATGGAATGCACATCCGCTTTTCATCAACCGCATGGTATCGGATTGCAAGGGTGACATGTTGGCTCCTCAAGTGAGCTCAATGGTGTTTCGATAGCCTTGGTGGCTAGGTCGGGAGTATTCTCCTAGGGTACGTGCTCTAGGTGGTTGGTTTGGTTGTGGTGGGTTGGCGGGATCAAGGATATTACCACCTTCCATGATGGCGGATGGTAACGGTTACGAACAAAGAAACAAAGAAAAAGATAGACTAAAGAAAACCGAATAAAAAGAAAATAAAAATCTCACTAGATAGGAATCTAATGAGTAGACCTAATAAAAATAAAATTCAACCTAAACAATAACTATTCCTCAGAAGCGTCGCCAAAAACATGATGCATGTTTTTGTAACCTTGCAAAAGGTTTTACTTCTCAAGGGATCTTGATAAGCTTGCAATCCCCACCAGGCAGTGTACCTAAACGATGTAGTATAGTGAGTGGCAAGTACCGGGGGATTGATTGTTTTCTAGGGAAATAGTGTCGTTAGGATTGAAAGCTATGTAAACTAGGCCTAATTAAAGGTGAGGGATGATTCTTTTTGAATTTTTATATTTTATGGAAAGCAAGTAAAAATCTTGGGTATTGGAAGAGTGGGCGGAATTAGTTGCTAGCCAACTAACCCAAATAGCTACTTAAACAAATAAAATAAAATAACAAGACAGTAAAATTGGTGAACTTCTTATAGTAAGGAAAGCGTGTTTACTTAGATTTCATTTACCCCTAGTTATCTTTTATTGATTAATTGATTTGTGATAATGGCGTGGATGATGGGTTGCATTCCTTAATACCATTCGTAGGGCCGTGTACGATCTTCCCCAACTCTATAAGTTCATATCTCTTCCTATGACGACACGTCTAGTATCCTATCATGGCCTCATTAATAGTTACTTATACATTAATTACAACCAATAAAACGGTAGTACACATCCGATTACGTTTCTTAAGACATTCAAGCAAGTTTGTTGGGGTATAAATGTTGAAGTACTGCTGGACATCAAAGTACTGCTTAAGTATATAAGTCAAAGTACTGCTCAAGATTAAAGTACTACTCGTTGAATAAAGTCAAAGTACTACAATGCAAAGATTAGATTAGGAATATTATGTAAATCCTAGAATATTCTAAAGTTAGAGTTAGTTTACTTGTCGTTCAAATATTGTAAACCGACTAGGGTTTTCCTTGTGCCTATAAAAGGATCCCTAGGTCAATATTAGAGATATACGATTTTAGAGAAAAGCTAAAGTTTGATATTAGAGATATTAGGGTTGTTTGTGAGTCTGTATTTGATAAGCAGATTCAAGGTGTTAATATAATCATTGAAGTTTGTTATTCTTCTTAGCTTTGTTAAGCAAATTCCGCATACTTAAACAGAGTAATTCAGTGTTTCATTATTAGTAGTTTAGGATTTATCCAAGACTGCTAAACCCTTAACAAGCTATATAAGATAGTTTGGTCAAAGTATAACGATCCAACAAGTGGTATCAGAGCTTGTGCGGAAACTCTGATTAAGAAGAGACCCTAAACCAAACCGATTTTCTAAACCAACCCTACAAGATGTCGACACCTGAACCTACACCAATGCCATCCATCACCACTGTCCGAATTCCTATAGTCAAGAAGGGTGAATACGATCTATGGAGCATGAAGATGAGGCAATACATTGCTATCACTGACTCTGCAATCTGGGATATCATTGTCAATGGCAATCAAGTTCTTGAAGAACCTGTAGAAGTTGAGGGACAACCCAAACCACCTCAGCCACAACTATCTGCTACTGTGAAAAGGAATCAAGACAAAGCTCTCAACATACTGTTGTCTGCTATACCTGATGGTCACCTGCTAAAGTTTCACAATGCTAAGGATGCAAAACAATTATGGGCTGCTATCAAGACAAGATTTGGAGGTAGTGATGCTTCCAAGAAGATGCACAGAAGTTTGTTGAAGCAGCAGTTTGAAACCTTTACTCTGGGAGAAAGAGAAGGGCTTGATGCTGCTTATGAGAGATTTCAAAATCTTCTCAACATGCTAGAGATACATGGTGTAGATATATCTACTGAAGATGCAAACCTGAAGTTCCTAAGGAGTCTATCATCTATCTGGCATGTCATTGCTACTATGATCAGAGGTCAACCTGATTTGGCTACTATGGACTTTGATGATCTCTACAATAACTTGAAGGTGTATGAGCATGAGATGAATGGTAAATCTGGTTCAACCTCACACAATATTGCTTTTGTTTCATCTGCAAAAACAAGCAGTACTTCCACTAAAAGTAATGCTTATCCTGTACAAAGTACTGTTGGTGATGTTTACACAACTATGTCCACTACCACTTCACCACCCTCAAACAACATCAATTGTGATGATGTTGTGTGCTCATTATTTGCTCAGCAAGCCACTTTACCTGTTACCTATGAAGAAGATCTGCTGCAGATTGAAGAAGATGATCTTGAATAAATTGACATCAGATGGCAAGTTGCTATGATTACTGCTAGGATCAAGAAGTTCATGAAGAAAACAGGAAGAGGCATTGATTTAAAAGCCAAACAGGGTATAGCATTTGATAAGTCTAAGATTGAATGCTTTAATTGTCAAAGGACTGGACACTTTGCAAGGGAATGCAAGTTTGCTAAATATCAAGCAAACAGGATGATTGAGAAACGCAAAACCAAGGTTGAAATCAAGGAAGTTCCTCAACCAAAACCAAAAGCTTTAGTGGCTCAAGAAAATCTATCAGAGGTTGACTGGAGTACTGAATTTGATGATGAACCAGTCACTCTGTCTATGGTTGCAATGGAGGAATTTGATTGGAGCACAGCTTTTGATGAGGAACCAGGATGTCTTACTTTGGATTCTACTGAAGATCTTGGAGGCTTTGATTGGAGCATGGAAAGTGAAGATGAACCTGTTCTGCTGGCTTTGGTTGCTACTTCACCTACTGCTACTGAGGTATGCTCTAAGTGTAATAATGTTTATCAAACGCTACTTAATGACTATGTGTCTGAAAGAGATAAACATAATAAAGCTAGGACTGAAGTGCTTGGTTATCAATTGACTTTAGAGTCCATGGAAGCCAAAATAATGACACATGAAAACAATGAAGTAGCTTGGGCAGAACAATATAAGCAACAGGATTATCAATTAAAACTAAGTGAATGGAAGTTAGGATGTAAGGTGTCTGAATTAGAAAAGATAACTAAAGAAAGGGATGATTTGTTAGCAAAACTTGCTTGTTGGAAAGAAGCTGGTCTTTCACATGTTAATTTCTGTAAAAAACAAAGAAGAGCAAATGATAAAAATGGTCTAGGATATGGTGTTGAGTATAGTAGTTCAGAAGAGAACCCAACTAGTGATAAGGAACAAGAAAGTTCAAAGGAACTCTCAACTAGTGAATTTGAAACTTGCTCAGAAGAAAACAGATCTAGTAGTGAAGAACCCATAAGCCCATCACCTCCTGAATTTAAGAAAGATGAGGGGTATCATGTAGTTCCTCATGCCATTGGAAGTTTTCAACCACCTAGGAAAGATGTTTCTTGTTATGGAGTAGACAATCTAGAGTGTAGGAATAAGCTTAAGGGTCAATCTAATCCAAGTTCATCTGAAGAAAAAGTTGAGATTCCTAAGGATGCTACACATAAAAGGAATGCTAGGATTGCAAACAATGAGAAAAAGTTTTCTAAAGTTTTTCAAAAACCAGCAGTATTCTCAAACTTTTCTCAAAGGACTGCTAGTCACTCAGCAGTACCTTCACAAAATTCTTTTCAAAATACTGCTAACTTTAAAAATTCTTTTAATCATTCACCTAGAGGTCATACTGGTCTTGGCTATAAACCTCAAAGAACAGGATTTGGGTCAATGAATCAAAAATTATGCTTTGTTTGTTATAGTCCTAATCACTTGATAAAAGATTATAACTTACATTCAGATTACTTAAGTCAATACCCAAAGACTAAATCTGCTCAACATAGGCCAACAGAGACAAAACCAGTTTCACACAAACCAGTTTAGAATTATTCAAATAGGGTCAACCATAGTAATTTCACGAAAACCTATAGGTACCCTCAACAGAAAAGATCTTTTTCCAAACAACCAGTACCTTCAGGTCACACTTTTCAAGGCACCTGTAAGCCAAAAACAGTATTCTCTCAAAGTAATGTTAGGAGATTTTCACCCAATCAAGGTACTGCTTATAAAAGGCCTTACAGAAGAGTCACTAAACCACAGACCTCAACACAAAAAGTTAAAACAATGTGGGTCAAGAAGGAAAGTACTGCTGGGGACCAACCAGTACTTTAAGAATGTATGGGTGAAAAGAAACATATTGCTGAAAAAGAAAGTTGTTTTTCTAACAAAGATCAAGTTTTAAAACATAAGAAAGTAATTGATCATGTTCACAAAAACAGTTGAAATTACATACTTAAAGATTTTAAGTATGTGACTCCACAAGGGGAACACAAGTCAGTAATGGCTTGGGTTCCTAAAAGAAACTAACTTTCTTATCATTGTGCAGGGCAACCCAGAAGAGGAGCTTAAAGATCATTTAATTGTTGATAGTAGTTGCTCTGGAAGCATTACAGGAGCAAAGGAGATTCTGTCAGATTTTAAGTCATACTTTGGAGGAAAAGTTGCTTTTGGGGATGATGCTACTGGAGGAAGAATTACTGGAAAAGGAACAATCAAGACAGGAAAGATTGAGTATGAAAATGTTCATTATGTGAAAGAGCTAAAGTTCAATCTCCTATCAGTCTCTCTGATATGTGACAAGAAGTACCCTGTGTTGTTCACTGATACAGAGTGTCTTATTCTATCCCCTGAGTTTAAGTTTGAAGATGAAAAATTAGCGATTTTGAGGGCACCAAGACACAATGATGTGTATAGTATTGATATGAAGAATATTATCTCCTCTGAGAAAGCTACATGTTTGGTAGCAAAGGCAACACTTGAGGAAGCACATCTATGGCACAAAAGATTAGGTCATATGAATTTCAAGAACATCAACAAGCTGGTCAAAGGCAATTTAGTTAGAGGTTTACCTTACAAAACTTTCAAGACTGATCATTCATGTTTGGCTTGCAAGAAAGGTAAACAGCATAAAGCTTCATGTAAGAAGCTTGGGGAAAGAACAGTTAGAGAACCTTTGGAGTTGTTGCACATGGATTTATTTGGACCTGTTTCTGTTTCAAGCCTCAACAAGAAGAAGTACTGCTTAGTTGTGACAGATGATTTCAGTCGTTTTAGTTGGGTCTTTTTCTTGGGATTTAAAGATGAAACTTTTGATGCCATTAATGATTTAATAATATCCCTGGAAAATCAATTAAGACTCAAGGTTGAGGTATTAGATTTGATAATGGGACTGAATTCAAGAACAAGCTTATGGATGATTTTTGTGCCAACAAAGGAATCAAGAGGGAGTTTAGCATTGCTAGAACTCCTCAGCAGAATGGAGTTGCAGAAAGAAAGAACAGAACCTTGATAGAAGCAGCAAGAACAATGCTTGCAGATTCTCTCTTACCTATTCAGTTTTGGGCTGAAGCAGTAAGTGCTGCTTGCTATATTTTGAATAGAGTTTCTATCACCAAACCTCAGATGAAGACACCTTATGAATTACTAATGGGTAGGAAACCTAGTATAAGCTTTATGAAGCCTTTTGGATGTCCTCTTACTATCCTTAATACCATTGATAACTTGGGAAAGTTTGCTAGCAAGTCTGATGAAGGATATCTTTTGGGTTATTCTACAAAAAATAAGGGTTTTCGAGTGTATAATAAGGTTACAAAGAAGGTTCAAGACTGTCTCTATGTTGAATTTCTTGAAGATCAGAGAAATCAAAGAGGTAAAGGTCCTGATTGGATGTTTGACCTTGATATATTGACTCCTTCAATGAACTTTGTGCCTGTTAGGGAGGAGAATCAAGTTGTTCATTCAGAAGAAGAAGATTCACAGTTCATAGTTCATGGTGTTAATGCAAGTTCTACAGCTGTTCTAGATACAGAGTCTATTCCTATTAACAAGAAGCAAAGTACTGTTGAAAAACAAAGTACTGATGATTCAACTCCTATAATCTCTGATGAAGATCAAGCCATTCAAGATGAACTCAATAGGATGCTTTTTCAAGAAACACTTGCAAAGTCCTATGAGGATGAACAAAGACGAGCTTATGAAGCAGAGAAGACAAAGGGAAAATCTAAAAATTCATCTGACAGTACTTTGAACAACAGCACTTTGGATCCCAGTACTTTGGATCAAAGTACTGTTGCTCCATTTGAAAGTACTTCTGGGGGGGGTTAATTCAAACACTTGGACAAATACTGATGATTGGCCTGGTTCATCCATGCCTCCTTTTGAAGAATCAGATGATGAGCTGCAAGATGATGGAATTTTCTCTCAACATGGTCCTGATTTCACAAATTTGGAAGATGATCTTATTGTACCAACTACTCACACTTCAAGAGTACATAAGAATTATCCTACAAATAAGATTATTGGTTCTCCTACTTCTGGTGTTCTTACAAGATCTAAAGCTAAAAATACCATCAAACGTCATAATGCTTTGCTTAGCATTGTTTATAAACAAAACAGGATGAATCATAAGGATCAACAGACTTGTTTGTTTGCTTGTTTCATCTCTCAAGAAGAACCCAATAATATAGCTCAAGCTTTAACTAAAGAAAGTTGGGTTGAAGCTATGCAAGAAGAACTTCTACAGTTTAAGCTTCAAGAAGTTTGGGTCTTATGTGATTTACCTGATGGCATGAAGGTTATTGGTATAAGATGGGTCTTCAGAGTCAAAAGAGATGAAAGAGGTAATGTCATCAAGAACAAAGCAAGACTGGTTGCACAAGGATATAGACAAGAAGAAGGAGTGGATTATGATGAAGTATTTGCTCCTGTGGCAAGAATTGAAGCAATCAGACTATTCCTTGCCTTTGCATCTTATATGAGATTTCCAGTCTATCAAATGGATGTCAAGAGTGCCTTTCTTTATGGCAAGATTACAGAAGAGGTCTATGTTAAACAACCTCCTGGTTTTGAAGATCCTGAAAATCCCAACAAAGTCTACAGAGTTGTCAAAGCATTGTATGGTCTTCATCAAGCTCCTAGAGCCTGGTATGAAAGACTCTCAAATTTTCTGGTACAACATGGCTATAGGAGAGGATCCATTGATAAGACTTTGTTCATAAAAAGAGACAAAAAGGATATCATGCGTGTTCAAGTGTATGTGGATGATATTATCTTTGGAGCTACAAAATAGTCCATGGTGAAAGAGTTTGAAGAACTTATGCAAAAAGAATTTCAAATGAGTTCAATGGGTAAGTTAACTTTCTTTTTGGGGCTTCAAGTTAAACAGTCAAGTACTGGTATCTTCATAAGTCAAGATAAGTATTTCACTGACATTCTTAAGAAGTTTAACCTCAATACTATCAAGCCAGTCACAACACCCATTAAAGCTTCAAACTCATTAGGAAAGGATGAAGATGGAAAACTAGTGGAAGTCAAGCTTTACAGATCTATGGTTGGGTGTCTCATGTACTTAACTGCATAAAGACCTGATATCATGTTTGCTGTTTGTCTATGTGCAAGATATCAAGTTTCACCCAAGGTTTCTCATATGAATGTTGTACAAAGAATCTTTGCCTATCTCAAGCATCAACCTAAGTTAGGATTGTGGTATCCTAAGGAGTCCCCTTTTCACTTGGAAGCTTTTTCAGATAGTGATTATGCTGGAGATAATTTTGATAGAAGATTAACCACTGGTGGATGCCAATATCTTGGAAGAAGATTAGTCTCTTGGCAATGTAAGAAACAAACAATTGCAGCTACCTCATCTACTGAAGCAGAATATGTTGCAGCTGCAAGTTGTTGTGGACAAGTACTGTGGATGCAAAATCAACTCTTGGACTATGGATTCAATTTCAAGAATACTCCTATCAACATTGATAATGAGAGTACTATTTGTATTATGAAGAATCCAGTTTATCATTCCAAGACTAAGCACATTCAGATTAGGCATCGTTTTATTCGAGATTGTTATGAGTACAGATTGATTAATGTTGTCAAGATTCATACAGATGATAATGTAGCAGATTTACTCACAAAAGGCTTTGATGTTTCAAGATTCAAGTATTTGGTGGTAAGTATTGGTATGATCAATGTTTAGGCTATTTTTGAGGGGAGGCATTAATAGTTATTCATATTTTGAGGGGAGGCTACATATATCATTCAAAAGAAAGGAACTTTTATTCATTAAAAATTACAGTACATTCATCTTCTAGACCATAGTCATTACATCAACAGAGATACATGATCAAGCAAACCTACATCAACCTACAACCTACATAAACTACTCCATAGGCTTTTTCCCTTTGCCCTGGTAGTTGTGTTTTGCCTTCTGAGCTTGCTTTCTCTTTTCATCAAAAGATGCTTGCATTTTTGGAGAAGGTAGGAACAGCACTTGCATTGGAGGTTTCTCTAGTCTTGCAGGCTTCTCTTCCACAGGAATCTTCAGGTTCTTCAGGGCAGCCTCTAAAGCTTGGTTCAAGGCACTTGGCAGTTCTTTGGATAGTTTTGTAGCTGGAGCAGCAGTTGGTGCCTTTCTCTTAGAGTTTCTTTGGCTTGAGCTTGATGCAATAGGAGGAAAGTAATCACTCCATCCTGGCTTTGAGTCTGAATCAGAATCAGAGTCAAAGTTAAACTCAATCTTTGTGTCACTTGAGTCATCAGATGAGATATAAACCAATGGAAAGTTGCTCATGGTGAAGTTATTGTTTTGAAAGATGAAGATAAGTTTTTAAAGTTTTTGATATGTTTTTTGTGATAAAGAAAAGTGTGTATGAAGAGTCTTTTATAGACAAATGGGTTTTGGATGCTGAAAGTACTGTTCAATGGCTATAATGAAAGTACTGCTTTGCTGACGTTGGAAGTACTGGTACTATTCCAACAGTAACAAAAGTGTGGTAAAATATTATTTTTTCTTGGAAAGAAATAAGGGTTAAAAATAACGGTTTGTGCATTTATTGGGATTTGATTTTTTAAATCTTACCCATATATACTTAACCCTACCGGATTATTCTCTTTCCTTATAACTACCATCCCACTTTTCATAAACATACCCCTCGCCGCTCTCTGACTTACTCAATCATACATCAATGTCTCGTGCTACTTGTAATCGTCACAATATGGTAGCTAACTTGGATAAAACGGAATTGAATGTTGATTTTCATGATATAATTGATTTTCTCACTGGGTCGTCAATCAATTATGCTATCTTGGTCAATCTCGATGTTATTGCACCTTGGATTCAAGAGTTTTGGGCTACTACTAAAGCTGGATGGGAGGAGATGGATGTTTGGTTTATTACAGCTAAGGTTGCTGGGCGTAATATTTGAATTACAGAGGATACCATAATAACAGACCTTCAGTTTAATGATGAAGAAGGTACTGCTTGTTTTGCTAAAGAAGTACTTTGGGATACACTTACGGATATTGGATATGAGGGTTCACTTCATAAGCTAACCTTTGATAAACTCTTATTCAGTCCACATTGGAAATATTTGATCCATGTCCTACTTCATTGTCTAAGCAACAAGAGTACTGCTTGGAATGAATTTCCCAAATCAATAGCATCTGCCTTGGTAGGATTAGCTACCAATCAGCCATTCAATTTTTCTTGGATGATACTTGATGGTATGCTTAAACACATCAAGAATGGTTCTCCATTTTTGATGTATCCTAGGTTCATACAAGTCTTTTCGAATAAACAGCTTGAAGGTGTTCCTAAATCCCAAGAATTTTTGCCAGTTGTTACTCTTCCTGATAAGGTGTTTACCTTCATGGCCACCAAGAGTGCTAAATTTTCTGGTAGGGATACACCTCTCACTGCTCACATGTTAGAGGTAGCATAAGTTGTTAGAGATGCTGCTCATGAAGATTCAGAGGATGCATCTGAACATTCAGACTCTGCTCTCACTCCATCTCAAGATGATTCTCAACAGTCTGAAAGGTCACCTTCAACTGAAGAAGATGTCTCTCCACACATTGTTTCTTCACCAGTTCAAGAAATCTCTCAAAAGACTGCTTCAACAGAAAAGACTGTTTCTCTGCAAGGTATTGATATTGAAGATTCAGATCATGGTGTAAATCAACCACCCACTCCCAATTATTATACTCTCACATATGGTTCTCAGACATCTTGTAACACCCCAACCCGAGAAGGGCTAAAGTGTTCATAATGGAGTCAAATCAGAACACAGGTGAAACGGAGATTCATACAATAAGCAAAGGATACAAGGTTACAACAAAACTAAAACAAAAACAAAGGCTAAAATACAAAACAAAGCCCAACTCAGACTAAGCCCAATATCATAATATCTAGTCACTTCTAAGTCCAGTCCAATGCTACAAGGTGAAGTCTTCTAAGCCCAAAAGCAAAGCCTTCGTCCATAACCCAGCTTCCTACTAAACCTGCCGCATGAGAAAAGAAATGCGGCTGAGCTTAAAAGCTCAGTGAACAGATATGAAAGTAAACAAGCACAACAAGATAATACCATAATCGAGAAAGTACAAGAGAGTTTTACAAGTGGTGTCAAGGTATGTCAAAAGATTTTCAAGTCAAGTATAGAAAGATTATCAAAGTTGAGTACGAAGAGTTATCAAGTTAAGTACCAAAAGGTCATCAAGAATAAGTGTCAAAATCATCAAAGTTAATGTCAAAGGATTCAGTATTTAACCCCCAGGCCACACACAATATCCACACACATATAGTAGCCCAATGGAGTGATCAGCTCCCAAATGTGAAGGGACCGCATGCACGCATGCCCAATCACCACACACATGTAGTATATCCAGTCCATATCATCATAATGGCAAAAGCCCACACACATATCACACAAAACTAGGATGCATCCATACGCCCCTGCTGGCCAATAACAATAATAATAATAATAATCATAGCAGCAGTCGATAACAATAATCAGGGACGGCGTAGTACATCTCTCCAACTACGCTAGAGTACATAACATTGGTGCATCAATGCTATGGTTGTGGCTACTCCACAACAAGTAACACATAATACCTGGGTAAATACTGAAGGGTAATGTAGCCAAGGTTCAATATCAAAGGTTTAAGTGTCAATTCACAATCAAAGGTTCAATGGTCAAAGGTTCAAATATCAAAGGTTCAGTATCAAAGGTTCAAGATCAAGTGTCAAGATCAAAGGGTCATCAAGAGTTAATATTAAAGGGTCAAAAAGTGAGAGGTCAAAGCCAAGGTTCCAATCCATAGGGTTCATTAATCCGAGTCCCAACGTCCCATAGTTCATGATCAAAAGGGTCATAATGAGAGTTTAAAACAAAAGTTCAATTTAGTAGGTTCACATCACTTATAAAAAGGTTCGTAGTACAATCCCATTTAAGGGTTTATAAAATGGTTCATTTAAAAGAGATTTTCCAAAGGATGACATTTATAAAACGGTCTTTATAAAGGTTTGCATAAGATGTTCTTCAAAAGTGTCTTTATGAATTTATAACAATCCCGTAGATAAGTGGTCTTAAATCATATGAAAAGTGTCGTTATAAAATAGTTTCTCCTTTAAATGTTTTCATATCGTAATTTAGAAAAGAAATTTTACTTCCCATCATAATATCCAAAAGAACATTCAAGGTCTCACAAGAGTTTTACTTTCCGTTACATTATCCCGAAAGAGTACCCAAGGTCTCACAAGGTTCAAAGGGTGTGGTTATAAAAGGTTATCGAACGGATCATAAGGGTTCCATATTAAATGGTCAATATTCACGTTTCAATATCAAGGATCAATATTAAGGATCAATGTCAAAAGGGCCAATAGCAAAGGATCCATACCAAATGGTCGATAGCAAAGGATCAATATCAAAGGGTCAATAGCAAATGATCAATATCAAAGGGTCAATAGCAAAGGATCAATATCAAAAGGTCAATAGTAAATGATCAATAGCAAAGAGTCGGATCAATATCAAAAGGATCAATCAATCAATAATAGAGAGAGAGAGAGAGAGAGAGTCAAGAGAGAGAAGTAGTTGTACTCTTACTGAAGGAGTACGGAATATCTGTACCTTATACCCAAGCAAATCAGACCAAAGCAAGAACCACAGAAAATGGAGGGTCACCCCTTCTCCACACCTAAGGGAGTAGAAGACGGAATTACAAAGGATTCCAATTCAGATTATTACTTTTAGTTTACCTTTCCATTTTATGTAACTTTCTATTTTTAGTAACTTTTCAGATTTAGTAACCTTCCATAATTAGCAATTTTTCCTTATTTAGCAAGTTTCCATAAATAACAAGTTTCCATAAATCGCAAGTTTCCATAATTAACAGGTTTCCATAATTAGCAGATTTCCCTATTGGGCATGTTTTCCGAATGTTAACATATTCTTATAGGTTGGTATTATCATATTATCCAGATCTCATGTTCATAAGCATCAAGAATCGCGTTTTGGAAGGGTTTTGTGAAATTAGGGTTTCATGGAATCACCGAACATGTTTTAGGGTTAAAACGTCAATTTCACAAGTTATGGAGTCACATATGATCACATACTCATATAATTCATCAACTTAAGTCAAGAAAGTCAAATAAGCCGATATTACACTTCACACCCTCAAGTTTACCAAGTTTTACAATTTAAACCCTTATAACAATATAATTTACAATTAAGTCCAAGAGAATTCCATATTTACCAAACAAGCACATTACTTTACCAAATTTCAGAATATTACATCAGATTAAATATATAGTACCATTCAGCCCATTAAGTTTCAGAATTTACACATTTAGTCCCTTAAGTTTATAAAACTTATTAATTAAATCATAATTCCATGATAATTTCACATTAAGCCCATAAATACTCAAAATTACACAAAACACTCCTAGTATCATTATTTACTCAATATAACTTCAAGTTTCCAGAATTTACAGTTTTAGTCCCTCATTTTCAATTTATTTCAATTTTACATAATAATTAATTAATATTACATATTAAGTCCTTTTAATTATGAAAAACATCCAAACAACCCATGAACTATTTTTACCCAATTTCTAACAGATTTAGATGAGTTCTAATTCAGTCCACAAGTTTTAGAAAATTACAAAACAACCCCTTTATTTATTTATTTCATTCGTTAATTACAAAACAATTTCCAAACCCTAAAATTTTATCCCAATCATTACACCATTATTACTAACAACCTTAAACATCAATTAATGATTCCAAAAACATGTTCCAAACCCTAACCTTAGGGCTCACGATTTAGTTTTCTTTTTATTTATTTCTTTTTCTATTTAATCGATTTAAACAATAATTCATAAAATCACTTAGGCCATCAAATAATTCAAAAAACAATTTTCATAGATTGCATAAACATCATAGAAGACTAGAAAAATAGAAGATCACAATAAAAAATTCATCTGGCCCTTAACGATTTATTATTGTTTTATTTCTTTTAAAAATAACGATATAAAGATAATTCCATAAATCAAATTCCAAGCTTCCAAAATTATTTCCAGTATTTTTATAAGTTCATATACATTATATAGAGTCCACAAAAATTATAGTTCGTGCCCAGAAAATTGATATCGAAATATTTAGGGTTTATACACATTTTTAGGGTTTTATTTACAAACGATTCATGGAGCATTCATGGTTCGTGTTTATTAATTTATTTGGGTCTCATATGATATAGGAAACATAGGAAAAATACCAGAATGAATTATGGACGTGAAGAACAAGCTTTGTGAATTTTGTTCCTTTTAGCGAGCACCACAAAAGTAAGAAATTCCCCACAAGCACACAAACCATCCCACGACCTTGTAACAATTTTTTTCACATACCATATAGGATGTGAGGAACTCAGGAAAAATGAAAAACAAAATTATGGATGGTTGTATGAATTGAATAGGATTTTAGCTTGTAAAATAAGAAAAATTCGCCCAAAACGAATCTAAGGTCCTCCAAAATCGAACCACTATTTTTCAAGTTGTCAACCTTTGTAACAAAAGCCACGGCAAATTGTTCAACACTCCCAGAAAATTTGTGTGTAGGTTCGTATGAATCTAGAGGATGTCTTAGGGTTTTGTTTATTTTATTAAATCGTATAAAAGAATTAGAATGGAAAGTGAATTTGTGTGCGTTTTAAAATCAGAGATAGGCAATTAACGGACCGAGATATATAGGCTAACATCAAATCTAAATTGATGCACTTCCAAAATTAAGTGAGCTATCCCATTTTCCTTTATACTTTTGTACAAAATAATAATTATTGCTAGGAAATAAACTAGCGTGTATATTAAATGTCTTTGGCTTTTGAATTTTTTGAACTTAAATAATATTGATCAAAATTTGGCTCTTGTAAAAATTAGAATTATTGCGTGATCTATATAGTTTTAATTTAATATATAAGTTTTATTTTAATTTATATATTTTTATAAATTTTAAAATCTAGGTATTGGTAATTTTCTCCAAGATGAAAATTTTAGGTATTACAACTTCTTCCCCTCTAAAAAGAAATTTCGTCCGCGAAATTGAAAAGAGTAGAAAAGAGAACGAAACGGAAACATACCGGACTCCAAGGAAAAATGAGGGTAGCTGGCTCGCATAGACTCCTCGGTTTCCCAAGTCGCCTCACGTGGTGGATGGTTTTTCCAAAGAACTTTAACAAAACAAATAACTTTATTTCTCATGACTCTCTCCTGTCTATCAAGAATAGCTTCCGGTTCTTCCAGAAGTGACATGTCTAGCTGAATCTGATCCAAAGGATACGATACAACGTGTAACGGATTATAGTTGTATCCCCTCAGAAGAGATACATGGAAACATCATGATCATGCGATAACTGAGGAGGTAGAGTTAAACGAATGTACGCCAAACTATGGACAAAAAGAGGAGTAGTTTAATTCGCACAAATCCAGACTTAAAGGATTTCAATGAACAGAGTGATCTTGTTTCCCCAAGATTTGATCTTAACGATTCAAAGGTGGTTTCATTTTCCCCATAGAAGGCACATCACAAAATTCAAATCAAGAGAGTCACATATCGAAAGTAACCGATGTCAATCATATCCCTTTAAAGATATCCAAAGGAGGGATGTAGGATCAGTGAGTATTCCATTTGTGGACAAGGAATCGAACTAATCAGATAAGAATGTGTCGGAAGATTGCACGATGAAGGTGACATATAAGTCTAACTCTTCAGATACACAAGTAGTTTCGTTTTCAAAACAACTTCCAAAAGTGTTTTCGTAAACAGACTGATCTTGATTCCCTTAATCCAAAACTTCATAATAGGTCATCATGAAACGAATTCATCGATCGTGAGGAGCGTATACATAGCAAGTATAGATGCGGCTAGAGTCAAATTCATATAGATAGAAAATGAGTTGACCAATAACATCAAATGGCAGGAAGCTCTACAATGAAACTTAGGATTTAATCAATATATCAAAGTCGAACAATCGCGTGACGGGTATCCAAACGTATCAAAACGTACGGCGATAAGGCAGATCAAACGTACCGATCAAAGAATCCTAAGGTCTCACTATTCGCAGATCGTCGCAAACGAAACTGAATTCTAAGTCCCACTAAGGCACTTCTCAAGACATCCTATGAACACAACAAGTGCACGTTATATGATGTAAGTATTATCACGCTGGCCAGACGTCATAATACTTGCATCATATAAATATGCCCCCATGATGATCATACTCTATCTCAATCAGTGAAACAATCTACAATCCACCTAGCGGTCCAACTAACTCCTGGGTTAGTCCTATTCAAAGATCAATACAAGACAATGTCGTCAAAGCAAACGAATTGAAACTCGAAAGACGTAACAAAATCAAACAATCATCATCAAAGAGCAACATGTCGCTAAGGCATCAATTCTTTCATCACAAGGTTCGTTTCAAGAAATTGTCCCATCAAAATCTTCTTATGTCCAAGTAGTAAGTCTTCGTCCATCTTCCAGTCTAAGGGTGAAATGGAATTGTTAACTTGAGTTTGGTTTCCTCAAGCCTTCTGCAGCTTCTTCTTGGAATGATCTTCAATCTCCCCGTCATCCAGTCTGCTTCCACTCTCGATACATCTTAGTACAACCAAGATGGATAGGGAAGTGAGACTGTATGTTCTTCATCAGCTCCAGGTTCGCCGTTTTGACTTGGTTCCTACGTTCTGGTCGTCTACTCTTCCGTCTTGCGAGGAATGTCTTCAACTCTTCAGTGTGGTTATCGTTGTCTGTCATCTTCAGGGTCTACATAACTCCATCCT
>LBNU01029569.1:31028-56530 GCA_014162995.1 Artemisia annua
AGCAAAAGAGAGATGATATAGGCTATACCTATCCCATTTCTTTTATGTTTGGTTTTATGGATTTTTGTTATTTTTGTTTTTAGCTAGATTGATCGAGTCTTGGCTTAGACATTGTATAGTGTGTATTGTGATCATGATGGTTAATCGCCACCCATAGAATACCCTTATTCGAACAAACCTGGTGTTTACATATCCCTAACTTACGTTTCATAAACTTTTAAAGCCTCTTTGATATGTTTCTTTAGGCTTACGCTAGTTAGGAAGGCGTAATTGATCCTCTCTCCAAGCTAAAATGGTAATACGTATTTGCTATGACATAGTGAGAGATACTTTTGTTTATTCTTTATGGATATATTCTATGAATTGAGAATGAGAATCCAAAACTATTTATGAGGTGCAAATAAAAAAAGAAAAAAAATACTAGTGTATGGATTCCATGCTTATGTGATTAGGGTCGATGACTACTTGTTGTAGATTACTTTTATATTTGTTTTTAAATGCCCTAACTCATATTTTGATTGGAATAAACTTATTTGCCTTGAGGTCAGCAATCCCAGTGTAATGGTTTTGATTAGAGAAAGTTACGGTTCTTAAGGGGTATTAAGCCCTAATTCAGTAAATGTGTAAGATATTGATATCGTTCTTATTGTCATTTTAGGTATTATTAGAGAATTCTGGAAAATGCTATTTTGGAACGTTTTTGGAGCGAAATAGTGACGAAACACAAAGTTCTCAAAGAAGCTTGGAATCCTAACTGCGGCGTCAAGAGTCCAGTGAGAGTCAGCAACATTGAAAAGGGTAATCAAATTACATAGACACTACTGAAGAAAAGATGTCTTAACCTCAGGTCAGTGTTAGAGAAGTAGGTCGTCAGGTTTAACTTAAAGGTGACGGCCCAGGCAAATATAGAGTGATCGGAGTCAGAAGTAAATCTAGGCCATTCCCCGAGAACACTAATGATGGGAGCTGACGGCGTCAGACCATAATACCCGTAGAATGTAAAATCTATATCTACTTGTTCTATTTGCATTCATTAGGGTGGAACTTTTGGTACAAGTTTGCAAAAATTAAAAGAGAATTTGGCTGTTATATATTAAGGTTTTTCACCTTGTCCCTTCATGTTAATTAAGATAAGTCTCATTAAATTAATAAATATCGTTAGTGTTGGTCTATAATTCTTGCTCTGTCTTTCAATTACTGCTAGGCTAGATTTTTCTTGTGTCTCTGCTATAGAATCTTAATGAAAATAATTAATTATTGGTTGTTCGGTGTGTTATTTTTTGTTGGGATGAATGTTTGTAATGTTAAGGCTTAAAGAAACTGGAAATTACTCCTATATGTTAATGTGAACGTCTTAAGAACATGAACTAATGCGTTAAGTAGGTTTCTTAGGTAGTGATTCTAAGCATGAGCTTGTTTACAATCCTATGATTATGTGCCCGCTAGTTAGGAGGGATAGGAGATCTATAATGGGGAAGTATGTACGCAACCATAGATTGTTAAGGGTACACCGTCATCCACGCAAGTTATACCACCAATTTAACGGTATAGATAGTTAGGGAGTAAAGGAAATTAAGTAAAACTTTGATCTCCCCTATAGTTTTCAAACCAATAGTTAGTTATTTATATTTTTATTGCAATTTATTTTTGGGTTAGTTGACTAGCCTAATTCGCTTTCACTCTCAAACTGAGATTTTTACTTGGCTTTCCATAGAATTACAAAAACCAATAACTTTATTCACTTTGAGACCTATTGAGTGTTTTCTACTAAGAACTATTCCCAGTGGAGAAGATCATTCCCGTAACTTTCTAACTACACTATACCTAACAACCAGACAGGTAACTGACTGGGTGGGATTGCAGCTTCTCAGATCTCTGAGAGGTAATCTGTTGCGTGGTGCATCCCACGCTCCGAGAGGGAAAGTTAGACAATTGAAGCATTATTATATACTTAGTGACGGCTGTTACTAAAAAATGTTCTGTGTTTTTTTTCTTTCGATCGTGTTCGAAGATCCATAATGGTTGGTATAGGCATTTTACTGTGATGTATACATGAATGGGAGGCGTATTTTATATAGAGTTACCAACCCCCCCCAGATGATTTGAACGTGACTGCCCCTAACTTCATCGTTGGCCTGATAACTCACTAGGTACAGCATTTTTGATTCCCACATTTTTCGGGTAGTCTTTTTGGACTTATTAGGATAGATTCGTGGGTATATTCCCTTTGGGCGGCGAACATCTTTGTAACAACTTATCCACACCCCGTATGCGGCGTTTTTTGCCTATGTCTAATAGTCGTAACTCGCTGTTTACGTGCAATGCGTAGATCGGGGGGACATGATGCATGTTACTCTTTCATCATCTTCTTTCAAAGGACAGTCCTTGGCAAAGTGAGCTCCTTCACATATCTCGCATCCAACTTGAATGGCATGCACATTTTCCTTAAGCTTCTTCATGTCTCGGCCAAGCTTTCGAGTTTGCTGGTGATGAAGGCAATTTCATTCGAACTTCCAATAATGCTCCTACCACTTCCCCCATAATGCCATTTTTGAGAATGGTCCGCCATGTCTTCAATTGCCTTTAGGGCTTGAATAGGGTTCTATTGATACAAAAGTTGGGCGTTCCTTGTCTTGAGTACCAATTCGGTTGTAATACTTGAGACCTGCGTACTAAGAAAATAAAAAGACACCGTTAGGCTTATCATGGGATTGTTTCCCAAGATTATCCTCTGGCGTGAGAGTAAGTAATCGGTTTTTGGGTTTGTAGAAGAATTAGGGTTGTGATATCGTACCTTAAATGAGAGACGAGTTGCCCTATATATATATACATACGAAACCTTATCGGTTACGTGTTCCTCACTCTTCGGCGTGTCCGCCTATATCGGATATTTGATATATATCCCATAAATAAGAGATATCCAATATCCAAGCTATAAATAACTTTGGGTTTGGGCCTCCGTGAGCCCAAACCATTGACATTTAAGCCCAAACGTGGTGGGCTTAAATGCTAGTAACGTCCAATAGTCGGGTTCGTGACCCGAATATAGACTATACGTCATCATGTCCCCCCAGTCTAGTATGCGCACGGTGAAACTGCGGATGCTAGACTATTAATCATAGCAAAAAATGCGCCCGCATACGTGGTGGATAAGTACAAACGTTTCCCGCCCAAAGGGATATACCATGAATCTAATCCTAATAAGTCCAAAAGATCTACCTCGAAAAATGTGGGAAAGTGCAAAAAGTGCTGTACCATGTGAGTTATCAGCCACACGATGAAGGTTAGTGGAGTCCACGTGTCAATCATCTAGGGGGGGGGGTAACTCTATATAAACTACCGCCTCCCTTTCACTGTGATTATCACAGTAAAATTGCTCATTTCCACCATTGATAGATCTTCGAAACAGCGATCGAAAGAAAAAAAAAACAAGAACCTTTTAGGTAATCAGCGCGTGCGCTTAGTATAATAATGGTTCTTCAATTGTCTGAAAACAATGTGGGAAACAGAAGAGACAAGCACAGTTGATGTTTGGAAGAATCAAGAAGTCTGGGGGATTCAAAGTTGGAGATTCTTTGCAAATGATGGTGTACATGTCTTAGAATTGGAAGATGGGACTATGATTCACATGCTAGCTAAAAGGAGATATCCTCTTAGAAGAGATTTGATGATGAGGATGCTGGATCATGGTATGGAAGTAGAGCAAGAGGATGAAACTGCTCTAATGGTGATAAATTTGTTCATCAATTGGGCAATTTTGAAGGATGATGATTAATAAATATTGGTATGATCTTAATTGTTTAAAATCTTTTGAATAAACAAGTAAATTTATTCAAAGTACTGCTGATCAAACAGTACTATCACAAAGTACTGCTTGCAGCCTAAAACCAGTAAAGTATTTTTGAAATAACAATTTTTGTCATGTGCAAAATACTTTAAAAAGCATAAATGTTTATGGCAACAAATTGTTTTTGGGATGAACATGGTGTTAGTACTTGTGCTACACAATAAATGGTATTCAACTCACCATGTTTAACAGACAAGAAAGAGTTTGACTCATCATGAGGGTACGGCTCTGATGTGATAATCAAATCCGTTTTTAGTTGACAATTTACTAAAAATTGTATGGTTTTCAACTCACCATATCTGTGATAAGTGAAGAGTTGACTAGCCCACAAGAAAATGGCTTGTGGTAAAGGCTGTGAAAAATCCATTCATATGGTAATTAGTTCACCATGGTAGTTGTACTAAAAGAACTAACTAGTCCAAAAGCAAACGGCTATTGGTAAAGACTACTCAAATCCGTTGATAGCTGATGATTTGCTAAAAATCATATGGTTATCAATGTACCATGGTTTACTTAACCTAAACATTGGCTACTCCAGAGTTAATGGCTTTGGTAAAGAGACATCAAAATCCATTAATTTTCAATGATTCACCTCTCACAGGAGTTAACACACCTGGAAGTGACGAGAATAGTATGAAACTTAACATGATTTGATGTATCTCATGTTGCTGAGTAGCTGAGAAGAAAGTAAGTTGCTGTAAATACAAAGAATTGTTGCTGATAAAGATTGCAGATATTACATGCTGGTGATAACAACACAACGAGTATGTCTTTCAAAGAAACAACCTTTCCTTGAAGATAAAGATTACAAACAGAAACTTGAAGTCAAACAAGTGGAATTCAAGTTAGGGGAGGATTGTTGGGGTATAAATGTTGATGTACTGCTGGACATCAAAGTACTGCTTAAGTATATAAGTCAAAGTACTGCTCGTTGAATAAAGTCAAAGTACTGCAATGCAAAGATGAGATAGGAATATTATGAAAATTCTAGAATATTCTAAAGTTAAAGTTAGTTTACTTATCGTTCAAGACTGCTAAACCCTTAACAAGCTATATAAGATAGTTTGGTCAGAGTATAACGATCCAACAAAGTTACCGTATAGGAAGTTAGCCAGTTTTCTTAAGCTTAAAGCTAAAGTCAATCACAAACAAAATTAATAACAAATCAACAATCAATAGTCAATAACTAGGTTTCATTAGATCTAAGCAAACACAAATAAATCTAAGCTAGCATGTTAAAAGAAAGAAAAGCATACGATATAGTCAAACAACACATAGACATATTGGATGATTAAAGGATAACTTATCTTCAATTGAACATGGAAGAAAAGAGGGTTTGAAACCCTAAAGTTACTGCAAAAGTCAGACTAGGGTTTGTACACCAAAAGTTCCCCAACAAAGTTCCACACAATGTATGAAAAATCCAAAACTATATATAGATTTACACGGGTGACGGCGTCCCTTTTTGGAAGTTGACGCCGTCATCTCGCCGCCCTTAGGGTTTCTTGTCATCCAATCCAGCCATTTGACGCCGTCCCTTTTAGGTCTTCTGGGCCGTCACGCTTTAAATTAATACGTGACGGCCTACTCCTTTTATAACGTGACGCCGTCACGTGTTATGCTCCAATTTTCTTCTGGCGCGTCAAGTGTAAACGTGATATCCACCTCTTATCTCATTGAGTGACGGCGTCCCCTTTTGATTCTTGATGCCGTCAGGTACAATTTCCAACATGGTTTCTTGACTTTGTCATTTTCTTCACTTTTCACTCCAAAAATGTCCAAGATGCTTCATTTTCCATAATTCTTGTCCAAAGTACCTAAA
Organism: Artemisia annua; assembly: GCA_014162995.1. Classification (NCBI taxonomy): domain Eukaryota; kingdom Viridiplantae; phylum Streptophyta; class Magnoliopsida; order Asterales; family Asteraceae; genus Artemisia; species Artemisia annua. The sequence continues at coordinate 36,698 of LBNU01029569.1, forward strand.
ATGACAAAAGGAATGGTTTGAGGTAATAATTGATCATAAAACACGATTAAGGGCTTAAATGACCCCTTAAAAGCGTAACAAATTTGTCCTTATCACTTCTGAAAGAACATTGTTGACAATTGTTGCACCTTTTACAAACTTTGGAGAGTTAATGACTCTCATGAAGACTTTTTTTATTTTATTTTTTTCTTTTGGAGATTTTCTCGCCTTTGACTTCATGCATACTTGAGATTCTTTTGCCAGTATCTTGGGTTTGAGGAAATCAGACATCGTTCAGTGAGATATTGTCAAACCTCACTCAACTGACCCACCTTCTTTTGAATTTGTTCTTCAAATGCCGAACCACATCAGCAATGAAGTGAAGACTCTTTGTCTTCAAGAACTCAAAAGGAGTTTTGCCAAGCATCTACTCAGCGACCATGTTATACATATATAATGCAGGATTTCTGACCAGGTTTTAATATTTATTAATTACTCGTCTTCTTAAGGTCTACCTAATGCACTATCAGGTAGTGTACCCGGTAGTTATGGTATAGCTAAATGGTAAAGTCGATGTTGTCCTAAGAGCTACGTGTGCGGAAGTTATCTAAGTTTAGTATCACTAGATTAAAAAGGGGGTTTGAATGATTAATTAATTTAACTATGGAAATGCAATAAAATAATAAAAACAATTAAATAAGCAAAAAGAAATTCAGATGAGGAGAATAGTGTTAACCTAATTACTACTCTTGTTATTATCATGAAAAGTTTTCTAATTAATGCATCCTATCATTTCATCTTGGGATTCAAGACTCAGATGGTCAAATCGCCTACCATATCTTACACCTTGCCATATTCTTATAACTGTAACATTACAAGAGTTCCTCGGATGGTTGCTTTGCCTACGAGGTGCAAGAGTTGTTAAGTGCCTCTACTAACTTAGAATAGTCTAGCGTGATGTGGCCTTTCGGAACTTACATCCCCTATAACTTCTTAAGCAAATCTGTTTGGTAGGTGGTCGTTCGTTGAAATTTCTACATGAATGGTGATATTTCTATCACCAAAACACACCCTTATCCGTTATGGGTCCTCTGGTCAATTCTCCTAGCCTCAATGGAACTACCAAACATCATTACTACCGAAACTAGAGTGTCCTAAGATGCTAAGAAAGTATTCAAATAAAACGATAATAAATGTGAGAAAACTGAATCATCGCAATAACAATTTCATAATGAGGCTAACACCAAAGGTATTTAGCCAGTCATGTTAATAAATGCAGAAAAATATGTGTTCAACATGATTAATGAGAACATAAATTCGATACAAGAATTATAAATGACTCCTATCGGGGTTGCCGTAGTCATATCCGCCATTTCAATCACCAAACTTGTTTTCCTCAGACTAGTCAATTTAAGGGATAAATACAAAGACAGCAGCATAACATTAATACTAGGTCCCAAATCAGCCAGAGCTGAAAAGTTAGAGTTACCGATGGTGCATGGAAGAATGAAGCTTTCCGCGCTATCTTCCTTAGTTGGCAATTGGCACGGCATCGCTTCACTAAGTTTGGTTTCTTTCTACAAAAGAATTTTTTCAATAGATTGAGCTTGGAAGTTTGTGGATGAAGCTTTTTCTTCATCTCCTGCGAAGACTGCCTTGCATGCCCCTATGGTTGTCTTGCTCCCTTCAATCTCATTCTTCTCATAAATGTTATCAGCCAATTTTCCAATCATTGTTTCAAGATTCTTGAGTGACTCATCATGACTAACAAAGCTCTTATTGGTGGCTTCTTGAAAGTTTTTCAACCACTCATCTTGCTCTTCTTGTTTCTTTCTTGAGTCTTCAAGATACTTGTTGATGGTTTCTTCGAGGCTTGATCTTTTTTCCCCATAAGGACCTCGATTGTATCCCGGCGGTCCCATACAATAACCGTTATTATAACTTTGGAATGGTCTTCCTTCCCTATATTTCACATCCTCGACTCTTTCATCATCTTCTTTCAAAGGACAGTCCTTGGCAAAGTGAGCTCCTTCACATATCTCGCATCCAACTTGAATGGCATGCACATTTTCCTTAAGCTTCTTCATGTCTCGGCCAAGCTTTCGAGTTTGCTGGTGATGAAGGCAATTTCATTCGAACTTCCAATAATGCTCCTACCACTTCCCTCATAATGCCATTTTTGAGAATGGTCCGCCATGTCGTCAATTGCCTTTAGGGCTTGAATAGGGTTCTGTTGATACAAAAGTTGGGCATTCCTTGTCTTGAGTACCAATTCGGTTGTAATACTTGAGACCTGCGTACTAAGAAAACAAAAAACACCATTAGGCTTATCATGGGATTGTTTCCCAAGATTATCCTCTGGCGTGAGAGTAAGTAATCGGTTTTAGGGTTTGTAGAAGAATTAGGGTTGTGATATCGTACCTTAAATGAGAGCCGAGATGCCCTATATATATACATACGAAACCTTATCGGTTACGTGTTCCTCACTCTTCGGCGTGTCCGCCTATATCGGATATTTGATATATATCCCATAAATAAGAGATATCCAATATCCAAGCTATAAATAACTTTGGGTTTCGGCCTCCGTGAGCCCAAACCATTGACATTTAAGCCCAAACGTGGTGGGCTTAAATGCTAGTGACGTCCAATAGTCGGGTTCGTGACCCGAATATAGACTATACATCATCATGTCCCCCCAGTCTAGCATGTGCACGGTGAAACCGCGGATGTTAGACTATTAATCATAGCAAAAAATGCGCCCGCATACGTGGTGGATAAGTACAAACGTTTCCCGCCCAAAGGGATATACCATGAATCTAGTCCTAATAAGTCCAAAAGATCTACCTCGAAAAATGTGGGAAAGTGCAAAAAGTGCTGTACCATGTGAGTTATCAGCCACACGATGAAGGTTAGTGGAGTCCACGTGTCAATCATCTGGGGGGGGGGTAACTCTATATAAACTACCGCCTCCCTTTCACTGTGATTATCACAGTAAAATTGCTCATTTCCACCATTGATAGATCTTCGAAACAGCGATCGAAAGAAAAAAAACAAGAACCTTTTAGGTAATCAGCGCGTGCACTTAGTATAATAATGGTTCTTCAATTGTCTGACTTTCCCTCTGGTGAGCGTGGGATTGCGACCACGCAACAGATTTTACCTCTCAAGGGATCTTGAGAAGCTTGCAATCCCACCAGGCAGTGTACCTGGTCGGTGTAGTATAGTGTAGTGGTAAGTACGGGGGATTGATCGTTCTCTCACCTGGGAATAGTGTTCGTTAGGTTAGAAAAATACTCTAAAAGGTCTAAAGGTGAAGGAAGATTATTTTTGTGTTTTTGTATTCTATGGAAAAGCATAAATCTCAGGTTTTGGAGGAGTGAGCGGAATTAGTTGCTAGTCAAACTAACAAAAACTAACAATTGCAATAAAAATAAAATAACTAAACTATTGTGGTTGTGAAAACTTTATATGGAGACAAATGTGTTTACTTAGTTTCCTTACTCCTAACTATCTTTTACCGGTTAATTGTGTATGTATTACTTGCGTGGATGAACGGGTGTATTCTTAACAATTCCATGGTGGCGTACATATCACCCCAATTAGATGAGCTCTATCCTCCTCCTACAACTATGGTGCACATAATCATAGGGATTGTAAACAATGGCTTCATGCGTTAAATACTACCTTAAAATAACTACTAACGCATAGTTACATGTTTCTAAGACGTTCAAGCATGTGTACCTATAGGAGTATTGCCAGTTTTCTTAAGCCTAACATTGATCAAACATTCATCAACAAAGTAATAACCCAATCAACCAATAATAATAGTTAGGTTTCATTAGATCTAAGCAAACACAAGAAAAATCCTAGCCTAGCATCGTTAATTGAAAGACAAGCTAAAATCATTATTACCAACAACATAGACATATTATTTAATTTAAGTGAGGACTTATCTTTTAATTGAACATGAAGGATTCAAGGGTGAAAAACCCTTGAAAATACAGCCAAATTCGTCCTTTAGGATTTTTTGAAAACTTGTAGCCGAAAAGTTCGCACCCTAATGAATGAAAAATAGGAAAAAGAGTATATATAGATTTTAGCATTCCTTGTACGGCGTCAGGTTATATGGGGTTCTGAGCGCCGTCAGCCTCGCCAAATCCATTAGGGGTTCTCCGGATTGGCCCTAGATTCTAAGCTTCCCTGACCGCCGTCACTCTTTATTTTGCTCTGGGCCGTCACTCTTTAAGTTAACTACCTGACGACCTACTTTCTCTTAACACTTGAGGGCTGTCAAGGTGTAAACATCTTGTTTCTTCATAGGGTGTCTAGTGTGAATTTGATTTTCTCCCCTTTGTCAATGTTGGCTGACGGCGTCACCTGTGACTCTGATGCCGTCAGGTAGGTATTTCCCAGTCTTTTGAGAAGCTTTGTCGTTTTCTTCAACCTTTTCTGCCACAAAAAGTCCAAATATGGCATGTTTTCCAGAATTCTTCTTAAAAGTACCTAATAAATGACAAAAGGAACGATTTAGGGCAATATTTGAATCACATTTAACTCCGATTAGGTGGGCTTAAATGACCGCTTAGCAAGCCGGTACACTTTTCGTCTCATGCAAATACCCTTACAGCTTGGATTTGCTTGACCTCAAGCAAATAGCGCTTTTTATTCAATCAAAATATTGGTTAGGGGTCATTTAACAAATATACCAAAGTAAGTTACAACACAGTAGTCATTCGACCCCTAATCCATAATAAGCATGATACTCATACAACTAGCACCGTCATAAATTAGTGTTTGGATACTCTCATCCTCTCAAGTGTGCATGAGAATTTTATACTCCATAAATGAAAAACGGAAAATTATCGGAAAAAAAACAAGAACCTTTTAGGTAATCAGCGCGTGCACTTAGTATAATAATGGTTCTTCAATTGTCTGACTTTCCCTCTGGTGAGCGTGGGATTGCGACCACGCAACAGATTTTACCTCTCAAGGGATCTTGAGAAGCTTGCAATCCCACCAGGCAGTGTACCTGGTCGGTGTAGTATAGTGTAGTGGTAAGTACGGGGGATTGATCGTTCTCTCACTGGGAATAGTGTTCGTTAGGTTAGAAAAACTACTCTAAAAGGTCTAAAGGTGAAGGAAGATTATTTTTGTGTTTTTGTATTCTATGGAAAGCAAGTAAAATCTCAGGTTTTGGAGGAGTGAGCGGAATTAGTTGCTAGTCAACTAACCCAAAAACTACAATTGCAATAAAAATAAAATAACTAAACTATTGTGGTTGTGAAAACTTATATGGAGACAAATGTGTTTACTTAGATTTCCTTACTCCCTAACTATCTTTTACCGGTTAATTGGTGTATGTATTACTTGCGTGGATGACGGGTGTATTCCTTAACAATTCATGGGGTGGCGTACATATCTCCCCAATTATATGAGCTCCTATCTCCTCCTACAACTATGCGTGCACATAATCATAGGGATTGTAAACAATGGCTCATGCGTTAAATACTACCTTAATAACCTACTACGCATTAGTTACATGTTTCTTAAGACGTTCAAGCATGTTACCATATAGGAGTATTGCCAGTTTTCTTAAGCCTAACATTGATCAAACATTCATCCCAACAAAGTAATAACACACCAATCAACCAATAATTAATAGTTAGGTTTCATTAGATCTAAGCAAACACAAGAAAAATCTAGCCTAGCATGTTAATTGAAAGACAAGCATAAGATATTATTAACCAACACATAGACATATTTATTAATTTAAGTGAGGACTTATCTTTAATTGAACATGAAGGATTCAAGGGTGAAAAACCCTTGAAAATACAGCCAAATTCGTCTTTAGGATTTTTTGCAAACTTGTACCAAAAGTTCCACCCTAATGAATGAAAAATAGAAAAGTATATATAGATTTTACATTCTGACGGCGTCAGGTTATGGGTTCTGACGCCGTCAGCTCGCCATCATTAGGGTTCTCGGATGGCCTAGATTTACTTCTGACGCCGTCACTCTTTATTTTGCTCTGGGCCGTCACTCTTTAAGTTAACACCTGACGACCTACTTTCTCTAACACTTGACGCTGTCAGGTGTAAACATCTTGTTTTCTTCATAGGGTGTCTAGTGTAATTTGATTTTACTCCTTTGTCAATGTTGGCTGACGGCGTCACCTTGTGACTCTGACGCCGTCAGGTAGGATTTCCAGCTTCTTTTGAGACTTTGTCGTTTTCTTCACTTTTCTGCTCCAAAAACGTCCAAATATGCATGTTTTCCAGAATTCTTCTTAAAAGTACCTAAAATGACAAAAGGAACGATTTAGGGCAATATTTGATCACATTTACTCGAATTAGGGCTTAAATGACCCCTTAGAACCGGTACACTTTTCGTCTCATCAAATACCCTTACACTTGGGATTTGCTTGACCTCAAGCAAATAAGCTTTTATTCCAATCAAAATATGAGTTAGGGGTCATTTAAAACAAATATAAAAGTAATTACAACAAGTAGTCATTCGACCCTAATCATAATAAGCATGGATATCATACACTAGCACCTCATAAATAGTGTTTGGATACTCTCATCTCTCAAGTGTCATAGAATTATATCTCATAAATGAAAACGGAAAATATCTCTCACTACCTGTCATAGCAAATAGATTACCATAGGCTTGGGAGAGGATCAATTACTCTTCCACTAGGCGTAAGCACCTAAGATAAACTATCAAAGAGGGCTTTTAAAAGGGTTATAATGTAAGGTGTAGGGATATGTAAACACGGTTTGGTTCGAATAAGGGTATTTTAATGGTGGCGAGTTAACCATCATGATCAAATACATGCACTATACAATGTTGCTAAGCCAAGACTCGACTCAATCTTAAGCTAAAAACAAAATAACAAAAACATAAACAAACATAAAAGAAATGGGATGGTAGTCCGTATGTTTTTTCTACTTTTCTTTTTCTAATTTTTTTTTTGTATTTTTCTTGATTTTTTGATTTTTTTCCCATACATTCTTACCCTACCATCCAAAATAATACATCATAGGGGCCTCGGTTCTCTCCTTACACTTGAACTTTTACATAACTTTACAATACTATTCTAATGACTCGAATTAAGATAATTGAAAAACTTGGAGTACTTTTAAAATATTTAGCACATATGGGGGTATTAATGTTGTTCTTCCCCATTACTCCATTACACTAGTACTTTAACCATGAGTCCCAATCGTCCCAATCGTCCTAAAACAATATGTACAAGGATATGACTCGACTTAGCAACCATGTAATCGATTAGCTAATTAACAAAGGGTTTAACACAAATGTTGTAACAATAATGCACTAAAGGTGAGTGCATACAAGGTAGGCTAAGGCGATTTGGGTGTACGTTTAAGTGGGGTGTAACAAATTCTCACTTTGAGTAAGATGCTCAAAGGTCAAAACGAAAAGATAGGCTCAGAGGGGTGTACTAGGGGTATCGTGTACCAAAAATGGGTACAACGCAAAGGGTGTGGGAGAATTACTTGACTAATGTAGCCAATGTAATTATAACAAAAACACGGGTGTAAAAACAAAGGGTTAATCCTAATGCCTCTTATCATGTAGTAGATCTAACTACACGAATGTAGTCTCACTTGTGGATTTGAGATGGTCCTAACGCAAGTTCTAGAATCTAAGTGCTACCGGTACACACATATTAGCATCAAAGATGGATGCTTTTCCTACCAATTCTAGGGGTGAACCTCACATATTTGGGGTGGAAAATTTTTTAGTGGTACGGTTTTGTGCTCGTCATATAATTTCCTATCCATGAGACGCTCATTAAGACAAAAGTCTCACTTCAAAATGTTGTAAAAAATTTTAAATTGGCGCTAAAATTACCCTAACAAATATTTCTCTCGGTCTTATTACAAATTTACTATCAAACAAACAAAAATCAAGCGCAATTGTATTCTCTAAGGTGCCTTCATTTACCCCCCTTACACTTAAACCGAACATTTAAAATGAAAGAATGAAATCAAATACTCCCCTGATTCGTTTGATATGGATAGTGAGGTAACATGGTTAGATCTTCTTCCAAGAAAGATGAACGGTCAAAGCTTCTCTTCCAAAATATAAATCATCTTGTTGTCCAAAATAACCTGTTAACCTGAAAAAAAGATAAAGGCCAACCTCGCATAAAATCGGCGGTATAATCTATAATAGGATATAATGCTTGTGGAATGAATATTTTTACAGAATTCCTGGAGATTATAAGTTAGAGAATTAACAAAAAAAATTTATTTCCGGAAGAAAAACAAAACTTTCAAAAATTGCAGAAAATTATTGCCTTACGCCGTCAGGTTGTAATGCCTGACGCTGTCAGAAATGATCTGACAGAATTCTCATGTTAAGTTTTCCGGAAAAATTCTAGAAAAACTAGATCTTACTTCCTGGAATTCCTGCAAAAATTTATTATGACTCGATACAAGCATTTGACTCAAACAAATACTAATATGTATGTTAATTTACATTGTTATGATTCATGTTCATTCTTTCTTATAAACCGATTTAGATTTCCCTTACACTTAGCTTTTGCAAAATACCTTTATATGTAGTTAAGACGAAGTTAAAAACAAAATAAAGCATTTTCACAAGTTAGTGTGAATCATGAATCAATAACAAGAAATATAATACATACGGAAACAAATAAAATCAAATAAACAAACAAATAAAACACACAAAGCTTGGGTTGCCTCCCAAGAAGCGCTTTTCTTTATTAACGAGTCTTGTAGCTAGACTCAAAGTCACCATACCTTACGTGACTTCATCTCGCATTATGACATAACCTTGATAGATATAATCCTTATTATCTGGGTGATGATACCTCAATCGTTCCACACTCGCAGTTACTTCACCCCCTCCTTTGCTGATCAAGCTAACCATCCCATCTTGATATAGGCTTTTAATTGTGAATGGTCCGTACCACCAGGGACTAGGTCCATCGGTTGGTGCCTTTGTTTCTAAATGCTTTAGGAGCACTGAGTCTCCTTTCGTGAATCCAATGTGGCTATCGATCAGCTTCTCAACCTTTACAAAATTCCCCTTATCATTCTTACTTTCTCTTAACTCATTTTCCTTATAATTTTTAATCCTTGCCTCCCATGCAAGGATCTTTTCTCTAACATTACCCCGGAGCATACTAGGGTCGCCTCTATCTTCTTCCGTAGATTAGCTTCTCTTGTATATCGTGGGATCGTTGGGAAGCTTATTGTTTTCTTCCCCTTTTTGATTTGGATAGTATTATTCTCGTAATCGATCTGTGCCCTAGTAGTAGCGAGGAATGGTGATCCAAGGATTACTGGCATATTCGTCTCACTTCTCTCAACGATCATGAAATCGACCGATACATGAATCCGGCGACATTGACCAACACATCTTCTGCAACTCCTAACGGGNTGGGAAGCTTATTGTTTTCTTCCCCTTTTTGATTTGGATTGTATTATTCTCGTAATCGATCTGTGCCCTAGTAGTAGCGAGGAATGGTGATCCAAGGATTACTGGCATATTCGTCTCACTTCTCTCAACGATCATGAAATCGACCGATACATGAATCCGGCGACATTGACCAACACATCTTCTGCAACTCCTAACGGGTACTCATAAGAATGTTTTGCAAAGGAAAGTTTGGTACGAGTGATGGACGGCTGTTCATTGGTTAGTTGAGCGTAAACAGATAATGGCATCAAGTTTACATCGGAACCTTGGTCAGCTACCGCATCCAGAAACTTGAGTTTTCCAATGCGGCATGGTATCTCAAAGACCCCGTGGAATTCTTGCTTTGCGACTAATTCTTGTCTTATGAGGCTCTCATACAATTGACCTCCGGGTAGTGCGTCAGATTTTTTGGCATAAATATTACGATTACGATATTTAATCTAAACATCCTCCTCATGTTTTGATGATGACAAAGATGTAAGTTACAACACATAACGTAAAGTGTTTAAGTTACTTGTAATCACAAATCATCTATGCATTCATACGTCCTCTCAACGTCTCGAGTATGCTTCAACAATCACTTAAGGTATGTATAAACAAATGTCTAATACATTTTATGATCAAAGGGATTTTTATTTAGACACTACATATTTTATAAAATGTTATAAACATTTTATATATTTTAGAAAAATACTTTTGGTAATTAAAGGGAAATATTTTAATTAAAAGAAAATGTTATAAACATATTATATATTTTTGAAAAACACTTTTGGTAATAAAGGAAAATTTTTAAATCATACTAAATACATGAATTCAAATTTTTAACCAAAATCAGTTTGTTTTTCACCAAATAAACTTTCCCTACTAAAAGACAAAATTTTTGGCCGTACAGCTGGGCGGCCCCCTTAATTATAAGGGGCGGCCCCTTAATTTTAAGGGGGCCGGCCACAAATAAGGGGACCGGCACGCTCCCCTGTCAGATTTTGTCAGAAATTTTCTTCTATAAATACCACCTCAAACCTGGTATTTTTCATACCTTTTGCACGAAAATTTTCAGATCTAAATCTCTCTAAACATCTTCTAAACCCCTTTGATTATAAGATTATTAATCTTTGTTTCAATTGATCCAATCCTCTACCATTCAAAGTGCAAGAGAAGAATACTTCTTATCATCAAGTCAAAGAAGTATTAGAGTCTAGTTAGTATTGATGTGAAGATGTAGAAACAAGTTGTGAAAGTATATGTAATAAGTAGATCAAGATGATCTTACTTAGTAGTGAGTCAAGAAGTCATGAAGTTGTGAAGTAGTGAAGATGTTGTGAAGTTGTGAAGAAGTCGTGAAGTAGTGAAGAAGTCATGAAGGTGTGAAGTAGTGAAGAAGTCATGAAGTTGTGAAGTAGTGAAGATGTTGTGAAGTTGTGAAGTCGTGAAGAAGTAGTGAAGTCGTGAAGAAGTCGTGAAGTTGTGAAGAAGTTGTGTAGTGATTGAAGTCGTGTCGTGAGATTGGTTCTAGCTACTATTAGAACTCGACATTTAGCTTAGTGTCGTTAAATAATGTAAGCAACGTAGTGTAAGGTTTTCTCCGCCAAAAGGGAGCTTGTTGAGTAGTGAAGAAAACTCTCGAGTAGGTGACTCGGGGAGTGGAGTAGGGCAAGGAAGGAGACCTTGTAGCCGAACCACTATAAATCATCGTGTTCGGTTTACATCTTCTTTCTCTTATCTCTTTACATTTACTCTTGCATTTATCGCTTTATATGTATGCTTGCATATATGTGTTGGGTGTTGCTTATATTGTCATGATGATTGATTGTGTTATAGTTGCTAGTTAATATTGTGATGATGTGCATAATTATATGATATGATCGACTACATTATTATTCACACTCCTCATATTGAGTTTAACTTAATAGATGATTTGATACAAAACGTTTTAAGATTTCAAAAGGAAAACATATTCACATAAAGATCAACCAAAGCTTTATTCATAAAACTAAGTTTTGAAAACAAACTCAAAAGTACACATATATAATTAATCATATTGATTATATATTGTTTTCATAATAAACTCTAATTGAAGGTTTTTCAAACAAACATTTTATAAAACGAAAAAGAGGGGAAAACTATTCAACCCCCCCTTCTAGTTTTCCACAATTGGTATCAAGAGCCACGTCGCTCTAATTTTCAAAACAAATGGTTTTAAAAATTAAGTACGATCCATGTATCAAATTATCTATTAAGGAGGATTAAAAATGGAAAGTGTTTTTTGATTAACTTGTACTAGTTTTTGATGTTATATACACTAATTATACTAGCTCGAAATAATATTATGCTTAAAATAAGTGTTATTTGTTCGGTATAAAAAATCAGGAAGTTACACATCTTTCCGCAAAGTCAGAAAACAATTTTTTACAAAAAAATAAAATTTTGAGTACCAGATGGGCGGCCCCCTTAATTGTCTGGGCGGCCCCCTTAAAATTAAGGGGTCCGCCTGTCTGTTCGACGGTTTTTCAGAAACTTTGAAAAATCATATAAAATTAACCGTAAGTCCGTAGAAGTCGTGCCACCCGGCGTTTTAAAGGTAATTGAGTCTACTTTCATTTAAAAATAATCATTTCAAAGTTAAATTTGTCAGAAAGGCAAAATACTACACGGTGGTCAAACATTTGTGTCTCGTTGTAACGTAAAACTTTTGGTTTACCTTTTCCTTCAAGTTGGGCATTCCTAGTTGATATACTTTTGAAAAACTAAGTATTTATCTTTTCAAAATATTGATCTTAATTAAATTATAGAATGGGGAGGAAACTATTTTATTTTCAAATAAAATCGAGCTAAGTAAACATTGGTGTATATATTACACAAAACGACGACAAGTGTTTTATGTGTTATGTGAACTTCTTTGTGATTTTATTTTGTTAATAGAGTATATTAGATATCGTTGCTATTTGAATTTTAGCTAATTGTATATCTAAGCATATGTGCTCTATTAGTTTATAGCTAGTTTTCCGGTTTATACTTAACTAGATCTTATGCTAGATTTCTTGCATTAGGATTGTTATAATATGCTTGCATTGCATATATGTATAGATGGCTTAATATTACTCAAACATCTTGTAAATGAGTTAAATTTAGTCACCTAAATATTTCAAACAACTTAATCTGTTCTCAATAACACACTTAAATATTTTTAACAAATTACCTTGTTTTACCTTAGGTTGTTTAAATAATAAAAAAAAAAGTGGATTGTTTTAAAACATTAGTAGTTATATAAAAGAAAAAGCATTTTCAAAATCTAAGTGTGTTCATTATACGTAACAATGAATAATCTTTCACATAAACACAACATATAATAATCATGAAGTAATAAGTCAACTTTCAATCATTCACTAACCTCACTCATAAATAATCTTAGGATTAATGGAACACACTACCAAAATATATATTTATTTAAAATAAGTGTTCGTGAGGGTCAAGAAAGATCTTGATATTATGTCAATACATTATTCAAATTATGGTTGATATATTTATCAAATCTAATTGATATGTTTTTGAGTGTGGACAAGAAATTGGATTGTTATTTGCTTAGTTTCAAAATTATATCAAATTACAACAAAGGATATAGTCTTGAATCTACATACTCAATCACACTCGATTGATATGAAAATAACAAAATCCTTTTCCAAGACGATAAGAATATGCATCGGATCATAACTCACACTTGTGAATATGATGTCATATTGAGTCTACTTGTTCAATAGTTGTGTTCCAAATATTTAGCAAACACATTCATAGAATATACATTGAAGTAGGATTGACAACTTGGATGTTTCATCCGAAATATTCAAAAAATTTACATTGTAGTACAATGGATAAATGTGTCATCTCCGAAAAACCAAATATGAGCAAACTAACAACATATGTAAACTTTGCTCACCCTACTTAAAATCATCACTCCAAGCTAAAATAAACATTTAAGAATAATACACACTATATATTTTATGTATTTCATTTTCTTTGTAGCATGAATAGTTGTGTTACAAGGCAATGCACTACATATTCCTTTTAAAATAATATATGTTATTAGAATTAAAAAATAACTTGTCACAATGCATAAACAAGTAAAATTCATCTTTTCAAATACTAGTTAAATTATGTTATACAACATTGGCAAAAAATCATTGAAAATAATATTTTTAAGAAAATAAAAATATCTAGTTTTAATACCATTTGAGAATTACAAACTCAATTAAGATAAATAATCTTAATGAGATACATTTCACAAGATATGCTAAGGAGCATTCTTAAATCAAGCACATTTATTAAAACTAGTAATATGCCATCAAAACCAAACAACCGGTAAATCATGAACAAAAGATTAAAATATTTTGTTTACTCTTATCTAAACATTCAATACATCGCTATTGAGATCGTGAGTAAAATACATCTAGATTTACCTTCATAAAAACATGATGTTTGAGTCACATTAAGCCAAGTATTAGTGAATCTAGCAAACCTCATATTTGGTATCCTTCGTTAGGTAGATTTAGGAACTCAATTTTTTCTAAAAGGAGAATGACTACTGGAGAATCTATTGACTAGAAAATCAATTTAACGTAAGGGTTAAATTGCTTCTATGTGAGAAGTTGGGTGTGTGTAACCCGTAAAAATGGTCGTGTTTAGCCTTAATTGACCACCACTAGTAATAGTCTCATACTCATTCTCCAACTTGATTAAATGGTTCTTCCTAAATATAACTAACGCTAGTTTACATTTATGAACTTTGTTTTTCACTATAGTCTTTCATTCCTTAGATTTATGGCATCTCGCATATATGATATTTCTAGATGTTTATTTGCTCCTACGTGATTTGATTATATGCCTTCATAATTATTTGCTTAGTTATTGAATGCATGTTTATTATAATAGTTATTGTCTTTCTATAACTATTTTGACATGATATAGTTTTGTACTTATGATACATGCCTAAATGCCTTTACATGCTTGACTCTATATGTCTCATCCATCTAGGTATATATTTCTTGCCTTTAGATCTTACACCCTTATTTCATGAGAACCTTAGTGTCACAATCCGTTAGGCCATTATAGTCTCAAAAACGTCTTAAGTGTCCTAGAGTCTTCATGCATACTCACTTCCTTATTCATCATCTTGATCCCTTCCAAACAATCCACTCCTTTGTCAAGAGATAGTTAGATAGTAATCTAATACCTCTAATGTGACAACTTAAATATTTCATCCGAAATGTTTAAGTATTTTTAATTAGCGAAATGCAAATTAAAATGTCACTCATCGTCCATGTATATTTCTTGAGTCATGACTCTATTATAATATAGATGTAAAACATCTTCCATCCATCTCTTCCGCTATCATCCTTTAGGAAAATCTCGTAACTTGTTTTGTGATTGTTTTAAACATTCGCAATACTCGAGAAGAGCTACATAACTTCATGGATGAAGTTCATTGTATGCTATCCTTCATCCTTCGTGTCATTCTCAAGATCATCGTTTTCATGTTGGTTTGTCTTTATTTGTGTCACACTCTATGTCCGGATGAGCACGGATTTAATGGGAAGGGAAAACACACCAATTACATATATCCTTCTACCTTAAACCTAAACCCACATCACACGACTTACATATATCTTTCTACCTTAAACCTAAACCCATCTCACACCACATACATATATCCTTCTACCGTAAAACCTAAACCTACATCACACCACCAAACTCTCCAACATTCAATGTGAAATGAAAAAAAAAGTGAGTCATCCTTTTACTACCAATCTCGAGTCATCCACCATTTCCATGCCCTCAAAGAAACCAAAAATCAATATCATACCTCGTAAACAATAAACCTCAACCTCAACCTCAAAACTTCATCACCTCAACCTCTAATTTCATATCTCAGTACATCTCATGTACCATCTAAAACATCATCCACCACATCTTCATCCATCAATGGATATCCTAACTCACAAGTGTACCACCACCAAAAGTGTCACCACCACCAAAAATGTCACCACCACCAAAAGTGTCACCACCACCTTCCTTGAACATCACTCTTTCGCTTCCACCTGGTCATCTCCACTTGATCCTCATTTTCCATCTTAACCAATAAATCCACCGAGTCATCTTCACGAGAAGATTTAACCATGTAACCATTTCCTACATTCCACTTTCCAACAAGTGAAGAACACAAAGAAGATATCTAAGCTTCAAGTGTTGTTGAGTCATCACCACTTCATCCAAGTGAATTTCATTGCGAAATGCGTCTTTTCCACTTTCTAACAAGTGAAGAACACAAAGAAGATATCCAAGCTTCAAGTGTTGTCGAGTCATCACCACCTCATCCAAGTGAATTTCATTATGAAATGCGTCTACCACTATCTTACAAGTGAAGAACACAAAGAAGATATACAAGCTTCAAGTGTTGTCAAGTTATCACCACCTCATCCAAGTGAATTTCATTACGAAATGCGTCTTTTCCACTCTCTATCAAGTGAAGAACACAAAGAAGAAATCCAAGCTTCAAGTGTTGTCAAGTCATTGCCACCTCATTTCACATATCCACCTTCGGTCGTCAACCAACAAAACACCAAAAAAAAAAAAAAAAAAAAATCCCATGATCCCAAATCATTCACCTTTGTCAAACGATATATTAATTTAAACCATCATTGTCAACCCTTTGTCATCACCTTCCCTTTTCCATTCATGCTCATCCTTCCTCATTGATTCTATGAACATATCATTCTTATTTTTTTGGCATCTTCGCCAAAATATGTCGGTCGAATCCTTGTATTAGGTCCTAATCATTGTCACGTCTTAAGCATTGGTCATGTTATTTAGGGGATTTAGGTTGTTATTTTTAAAACAATAATTGCATGTCTCATACTCTTAGTCCATATACCTTAGACATCCATATCTTGTTCCCCAATAAGTGTCATGCATATATCTATTATCATCATTATGTATATGTGCATCCTTTTTCTACTAACTCTGTTTTGTAGGATTATTCTTTTTTTCGCTCAATTCTTTGGTAGCCAAAACTAGTTTTGAGCGTACACCAAGGGGGAGCATACACCAAGGGGGAGTATACACAAAGGGGGAGCATTGGTGATAGTCAAGGCTTCACTCACGATGATGCAAGCTCGCCTTATACATTCTATCTCAAGTATCGAAGTGTAGTAGAAGTCTCGTCTAGGAGTCCACCTTTTTGCTTCGACAAAAGGGGGAGAAGAAGTGTAAACAAGTAACTTATACATTTTACTATGAGTTATAGTTTACATAGTTTGTCATCATCAAAAAGGGGGAGATTGTTGGCATAAATATTACGATTACGATATTTAATCTAAACATCCTCTTCATGTTTTGATGATGAAAAAGATGTAAGTTACAACACATAACGTAAAGTGTTTAAGTTACGTGTAATCACAAATAATCTATGCATTCATACGTCAACGTCTCTCGACATCTCAACGTCTCGAGTATGCTTCAACAATCACTTAAGGTATGTATAAACAAATGTCTATTACATTTTATGATCAAAGGGATTTTTATTTAGACACTACAAATTTTAGAAAATGTTATAAACATTTTATATATTTTAGAAAAACACTTTTGGTAATTAATGGGAAATATTTTAATTAAAAGATAATGTTATAAACATATTATATATTATTGAAAAACACTTTTGGTAATAAAGGAAAATGTTTAAATCATACTAAATATATGAATTCAAATTTTTAACCAAAATCAGTTAGTTTTTCACCAAATAAACTTTTCCTACTAAAAGACAAAATTTCTGGCCGTTACAGCTGGGCGGCCCCCTTAATTTTAAAGGGGCCGGCCACAATTAAGGGGACCAGCACACTCCCCTATCAGATTTTCTCAGAAATTTTCTCCTATAAATACCACCTCAATCCTGGTATTTTTCATACCTTTTGCACGAAAATTTTCAGATCTAAATCTCTCTAAACATCTTCTAATACCCTTTGATCATAAGATTATTAATCTTTGTTTCAAGTGATCCAATCCTCTACCATTCAAAGTGCAAGAGAAGAATACTTCTTATCATCAAGTCAAAGAAGTATTAAAGTCTAGTTAGTATTGATGTGAAGATGTTGAAACAAGTTGTGTAAGTATATGTAATAAGTAGATCAAGATGATCTTACTTAGTAGTGAGTCAAGAAGTCATGAAGTTGTGAAGTAGTGAAGATGTTGTGAAGTTGTGAAGTCGTGAAGAAGTCGTGAAGTAGTAAAGAAGTCACGAAGGTGTGAAGTAGTGAAGAAGTCATGAAGTTGTGAAGTAGTGAAGATGTTGTGAAGTTGTGAAGTCGTGAAGAAGAAGTGAAGTCGTGAAGAAGTCGTGAAGTTGTGAAGAAGCTGTGTAGTGATTGAAGTCGTGTCGTGAGATTGGTTCTAGCTACTATTAGAACTCGACATTTAGCTTAGTGTCGTTAAATAATGTAAGCAACGTAGTGTAACATTTTCTCCGCCAAAAGGGAGCTTGTTGAGTAGTGAAGAAAACTCTCGAGTAGGTGACTCGGGGAGTGGAGTAGGGCAAGGAAGGAGACCTTGTAGCCGAACAAGTATAAATCATAGTGTCGGGTTTGCATCTTCTTTCTCTTATCTCTTTACATTTACTCTTGCATTTATCGCTTTATATCTATGCTCGCATATATGTGTTGGGTGTTGCTTATATTGTCATGATGATTGATTGTGTTATAGTTGCTAGTTAATATTGTGATGATGTGCATAATTATATGATATGATCGACTACAGTATTATTCACACTCCTCATATTGAGTTTAACTTAATAGATGATTTGATACAAAACGTTTTAAAATTTCAAAAGGAAAACATATTCACATAAAGATCAACCAAAGCTTTATTCATAAAACAAAATTTTGAAAACAAACTCAAAAGTACACATATATAATTAATCATATTAATTATATATTGTCTTCATAATAAACTCTAATTGAAGATTTTTCAAACAAACATTTTATAAAACGAAAAAGAGGGGAAAACTATTCAACCCCCCCTTCTAGTTTTCCACAAGATTCATCATCTGGTTTCGTCTTATTCGACCTCTTATTCGGCAGACGAGTACGTCGATAATTCCTCACCCAATCGGTTATGGTCTCCTTATTTATCTCGTGCTTTAGGTAATGCCTTACTTGTTGAGACTTTGGTGTTCCCACCATTCTGCTCTCACCCAAGGGTGCCTCCTTTTCGTCGTCTGAATTGCAATTGCGGCCATTGGTGCTTCCTCGTCGAGTGGGATGAGGTCGATCTTGCTGACTTCCATTGTCACTAACTTCTCCCTATCTTTAATTTCACCCCCTCGGGTGACGGAGATGGCATTCGCAAATCTATTGTTGGGAAATTCAACCTCTTTCCCCACCAATACCTTTTCGGGAGCTTTTGTTTTTGTTTATTCACTCAAAAGACCCATTATTTCTGCCATCTTTTCATCTACCTCATCCTTTTGTTTGTACACGGCTTCCTAAAATTTTGCCAATCGTTCGGAGTGTTTTGACATGTATTCTCTCATTCGAACTTCGAATGTTGGACTAAGTTCCTGAGGTGGTGAGCTGGGGCGAGCATACTTATGGAAGGGTTTAATGTCTTCCCTATGGGTTGATTCGGATAATGGTATCTGCTTAATGCTCAAGACCGAATTGACAGTTGCTCTTTGTGGACTCAACGGTCTTTTTCGTTTCTCCATAAGGTATTCAACCCTTTTCTCCAGTTCACTAATGTCTTCCTCGGTGATTTGGTTGGCTTTATCAGGCGATGAGCATGTGTTGACTGCCGCACGTACATCGTGGGAAATTTGCCACAATTCGTCATCGTCGGAGGCGAGCTCCTCAATGATTTACCATTTAAATCTGCAACTCAGAATCTGGCATGTTTCACGAAAAGATTTCTAGTTTAATCATCGTAATGAGTTATTCGATGAAATACCCGTCAAAACGACCACAAGACATAGGGCTACAACCACATATTGTTAGTTTAGGTCCAATGTTTACTGATTAAATCAGTTTATTCCGTTTTTTCCCCTGGTTCAGAATCACAGTTTGCAAGTTTAGTCCTTAAGTGTTTTTAGTGATTAAACTTATGTACCAAGCCTAACCAAGCAACATAACTTATATAATATACAAATACATCAAGTAATAATATTTATACAGGAATGAAAATAAAAATGAAGTGAAAAGAGAGTGATTGGTTCCTTACAAAGAGTTGATGAACAAGAAAAGATCAAGAAACAAGGATCCCTACACCTAATTTACCAATAACTCTTGCACCCTTCTTTTTACCCAAGTCAACACAACCTTAGATCATCAAAACCATTTAAAAACC
>LBNU01029569.1:56962-72917 GCA_014162995.1 Artemisia annua
GACTTATCTTTAATTGAACATGAAGGATTGAAGGGTGAAAAACGATTGAAAATACAGCCAAATTCGTCTTTAGGGTTTTTCGCAAACTTGTACCAAAAGTTCCACCCTAATGAATGAAAAATAGAAAAGTATATATAGATTTTATATTCTGACGGCGTCAGGTCATGGGTTCTGACACCATCAGCTCGCCGTCGTTAGGGTTCTCAGATGGCCTAGATTTACTTCTGACGACGTCACTCTTTATTTTGCTCTGGGCCGTCACTCTTTAAGTTAACACCTGACGGCCTACTTTCTCTAACACCTGACGCCGTCAGGTGTAAACATCTTGTTTTCTTCATAGGGCATCTAGTGTAATCTGATTTTACTCCTTTGTCAATGTTGGCTGACGGCGTCACCTTGTGACTCTGACGCCGTCAGGTAGGATTTCCAGCTTCTTTTGAGACTTTGTCATTTTCTTTATTTTTATGCTCCAAAAACGTCCAAATATGCATGTTTTCTAGAATTTTTCTCAAAAGTACCTAAAATGACAAAAGGAACGATTTAGGGCAATATTTGATCACATTTACTCGAATTAGGGCTTAAATGACCCCTTAAAACGGGTACACTTTTCTTCTCATCAACCTCTGACATAACCGAGGATGAGCTATGGCAGTTCGCCTCAGATTATTATGTCCCTCACGCGTTGCACCCGGTAGTACCTGTGGCAGCCGCATCCATAGCTAACTTCCCCGAGGGTAAGGTGTGGGTATACACGCGCTTTTTTGAGTTCACCAATCAGCGCTTGCCCCTTTCCTTATTCTTGTGTGATGTTCTTAATTATTATAGCCTCCATATATCCCAGCTGCACTGTATAGGCGCAGCTAAGATAACCAATTTTGAGGTAAATTACCGCCTCCTGGCAATTAATCCAACAATTAACCTTTTCCGCGTGTTTTACCACTCAACATGGTCTAACGGGTGGGTTACCTTTGCCAAACGCGCAGAGCGTTTGTAGTGTTATTTAGAGAAGTTGGACGCGCTCAGGAATTGGCATGAATATTTTTTCTGGGTAGACGACGCGTTTTTTCCTTGGGAGTTTGCTTTTTATACCCAAGGGACGCTGCCAAAGGATGAGCGCGCAGCCCCCGGAACGTATAATGCAGAGGACGCGGATACTATTAATGCCAACCGTATCCTTATCCGCGCGTATTCGAAAGAGTTCCTGGTGCATATGGGCATCAGTCGTAACTACTTCCAACCGGAGACGGAAGTGCCAACATTATTGGACGAATATGGGCGGGGTGGGTGCTTGTCCTTCATTTTTCTCTTCTTTGTAGTGTAAGTGTCCTCTTCTATTCAATAAGTTATGTAACCTGTTTGTTGTTTGTTTGTGCAGAGATGGACTTGTTCAGTGTCGTACAGCTGGAGAAGCCGAAACAGGTGACAGTAGGGGTGCGCCCACTGAGAGAAGGTGAAACGCCAATCATGAATGCTACTGCTGGGCGCGCTATGGACATTGCGCACCAAGAGCCTGAGGGGTCTCCTTTTGTGGCGCTACAAGTCACGCCGATGCGGAGCATTCCCCATACTGTGGAACAGTCGCCGGAAGCAGCTGAGTCACATCATGGTTCATCCAACAGTGTGCAAATCTTGGAGACCGCAAGAGAGCATCCTCTAGTGGTGATGGCGCGAGTTCCTCTAGGAGGAAACGCCATCTTATCGCTGTTGATCAATCGGGTGAAGATGTGTCCGCCACTGAAGCGGAGAAAGAAGTTACCAAGTCTCCTCCCCCCATGTAAGTAATATAATGCGCTTGTACTTAGATCTTTATGATTTTCCTCTATTCACATTCTGTATGTTTGATATAGAGTAACATTTATCTGATTTGTCGCGCAGTGTGGAGCCAACTGGGGATGTTGACGCGCGTGCCAGAAGTGCGTCGCCCCCCGTGAGTCTTTTTCTAGGTGAGGAGACATCGCAGAGGAGCACGGGGACTGAGCCTAAGGCGCTGGACCAGGTAATGGAGGAGCTGGAGCTGGCCGCTGCGCACCAAGCCAAGCTGGTTGCGCAGGTTAGGACGAACTATTCCGGTGAGAGTAGCCGTTCCGCGCAGAAGGAGGAAGAAATCTCCTGTTTGAAGGCACAGTTGGCAAATGCCCAAACTGAGTTGGCTAGCTCCAAAGCTGAGTTGGAGCGCTCCGATGCGTATGCGTGGAAGCTAGCCGTTGAGAAGATGCTGCTCTGGGCGCAAGTGAGCCAAGAGCAATCTGCTTTTGAGCAGTACAAGTCCACCTGTCTTTGGGCAGTGAAGTACATGGAGCAGAATAAGTCTAAACTCTTCTCGCAGCTAGACGAGTTTCGTAAGACTGTGGAGCCTGCGTTGAAGGGACAGGAGGAGAAGCTACGCAAGCTTAGCCTAGAGTACGACGAGGAGTTGTACCCACACTTGATGTCTTCCATTGTTGAGCGCAGGTAACATTTAATTCCCTTGCTTCACTTATAATATTTTCTTCCATACTTATAACATTAAAGTATTTTGAAGGCATTATGTATAATACCATGATGTTGCGCTCGCAGGTGGTTGATCAGCCATGGGCTCCGTCTGGCTGCGCTGTGTACCCTAGAGTCCCAAGAGGTCGTGGGGGCTTTTGGGAAGGTTGTGGAGTGCGTCTTGGTACGTGGCAAGGCGTTGGCTGTAGAGGAGCTGGATGAGGGAAAATTGTTGACAGTGCCCGTTTCTGAGGTGCCTAGGTACAAGGCGGATACTTACGCAGAGCTTGTTGCTGCGATGGAGGAGATGAAGCTGGTTGAGCTTCCTCAGATTGCGCAGCTAGAGCGTGATCAGGACTATCCGATTGGTGTGATCATGCAGGGGTTAACCTTGGCGAGGCATCAGGTGGAAGGCGCTGACGCACAACCAGACTACTACTTGAAGCCTGATGTGTCGCAACTGCAGGTACCCCTTTTTGCACAGCCGCGTGATATACTTAATTCGTTCGCTCTTGAGAAGGAAATCCCTCTGCAGGAATCCTTGAATGCCCATGCTTCTCGGCTTGCCAAAAAGAAAGGGATAAAGTCTAAGGCTATCCTTTGTGGCATCGGCGCAGCCCATCTTCCCCGTTATGATGGGGTACCAGTTAATGTCCCAACCGTAGGGCCCAAGGATGCTGAGTTATTGAAGATGCTTGGAGAGGCTGGCAATGTGTCGCTCCAGGTTGGCAGTTCGGGGCTCAAACTTACCCATAGTATTTAGGTTGTTTGCCCTTTATGTGTTTGTAATAGACTAACATTGTTGTTGCTTGTTGAGTCTATGTTTTTTGTAATGACTCGTGGTCAAGAATAAAAATCCACTTTAGTTGTGTGCGTTTTTGTATGCTAACATGTGCACTTAACTTCTTGTCGTAAAAAAGACCTTCGTGAATCAAACATATGTCCAAATGTACATAGAAGGGATTATAGAATCTATAATCACTTATAAATGTGTGTGAACTCGTGATTTATTAACGAGTTTGAGTTTGAAAATTTATACTTAGTTATTTGTATTTGCGTGAAAGACACCTAAGTTATGTCAAAAAATCAAACCATTATAAGCGTACTTAGGAAAATGTATAAGGAATCCATAATCGTGTATGATGTTCATAAGTTAAGGATCATAATCGTGTATGAACTTTTACAAGTGTATGGGTTGGAATGCAGCGTACTGTGAATACCATATTAAGGGGTCAAAAGTCTTGACTCCTAAGTTGTTAAACGCGCACAGTGTGCAATGTTGCGCATCCGTCGTAGGGTGCGCAAGAAACTCATGCCAACGTCCTGAGTGTAAGGTGTTTAACAAGGATGCGTGATCCAATGTTGATGGGTTTGCAACCCTCTTACTCAAAGAGATATTTAGTAGGTTTACTCATCCTTTTACCATCGTGGGTATTAATAAGTGCATGCACGCCGTGTAGGCCAAAGGTAATGTAACCAACACATTGAAACATAAATAGTATTTAAATAACAATGCGAAGAAAATGTATCGCGAAGTTAGCTAGAAACCGCGAATTTGAATTAATACTTGCAAGTTTTTGTAAAAGAAAAAGAAATTACTTGTCTATATAAATAAAAGAAACAAGAACAGAAATACATGGATCGTTATTGGGGCACTTATGAAAGTGTGGAGGTATCCATGTGTGGGGCCGTAGCCCTTTCTAAAGATAGCATCTCTTGAGATTGCAGATGTTCCATGTGCGTTGTAGCTCCTGGCCATCTTTGTCACGCAACTTGTATGCGCCCTTCCCGAGTGCTTTAATGACCTCATAGGGCCCTTCCCACTTTGGTCCAAGCTTTCTCGTATCTTCTGCGTGGCTTGCATCGTTTGCGCGGTATACAAAGTCACCTGGTCGGAATGAAGTGCTTCGAACTTTAGCGTCGTAGTATCCCTTCATTTTTGACTTGGCTTTTTCTTCCCGTATCGCTGCGCGTTCACGCCTTTCCTCCAATAGATCCAAGTCCTACGCCGCTCGTCATCATTTGTGGCGACATTAACTTCCGCTGTACGGATAGTTGGCATCCCAATTTCGGAAGGTATGACAGCTTCTGTCCCATAGACAAGAGAAAAGGGACTGTCTCGATTGCTAACCTTGATAGTTGTGCGGTGCGCCCATAAAACATGTGACAGCTCCTCCACCCATCTTCCTTTGTGTCTGTCCAGACGCGCTTTAATTCCTTCACCTAGGCTGCGCTATGCGCGTTCAACCAAGCCATTGGTTTGTGGGTGTGTTACTGACGCGAAGTGTTGGGTGATGTTTAGTTGTGCACACCAGTCTTTGAACGGGTTGTCGCGGAATTGTTTTCTGTTTTTTGAGATGATCTCCCCAGGTAATCTGAAGTGGCATACTATGTCGTCCCAAACGAATCGTTTCACTTGGTTACCTATGATTGTCGCTACTGCCTTAGCCTCTATCCATTTAGTGAAATAGTCTATTGCCACAATAAGGAACTTCAATCCTCCTGCTGCAATAGGAAAGGGGTCAGCAATGTCGATACCCGATTTGTAAAATGGCCATGGCGAAGTGATGGGTGTTAGCTCGTGTTGTGGTCAGTGCGGTATGGGTCTGTGAACTTGGCAATCACTACACTTCCTTACCATATCTCGCGCATCACAGTGCATAGTGGGCTAGTAGTATCCTGATCGTAAGGCTCGTGCCACGACAGACCGTGGTCCATAGTGCATATTGCATGAGCCAGCGTGGATCTCTCGGAGTACGTAATCTGCTTGAAGAGGTCCAACGAACCTAAGCCATGGTTGTAAGAATGAGCGCCTGTATAAGACGACATCTCTAAGCTCGGACCGTTGTGCTGTGCAACGTATGCGTCGAGCCTCCTTCTGCTCCTAGGGTAGTGTGCCCTTGCTTATGAAGTCTACGATAAGGGTCATCCACATAGGGCCTTGCTCCTCTATCACCGTAGAGACTTCCATCTCTGAGATGGATTTGTCTTTTAGAATCTTTACCAATACCTGTTTTGACAGGTGAGCAAAACTTGTAGATGCAATCTTGCTTAGCGCATCTGCTTTCTTGCTAGGAACTTGTTTTATCGTAAACCTGTCAAAGCCTTGAATTAATGACTTCGTCTTTTCAAAAAATTGGATCATGTTATCTTCTTTAGCCACATATTCGCCTGACACATGGTTGGCTACTAATCGAGAATCAACATTAGCCTCTAGGTTGCGTACGCCCATTCATGTTGCAATGCGCAGCCCAGCGATTAGGGCTTCATACTCTGCCTCATTGTTCGTGGCTGTGAATTCAAGACGTAGGGCGTAAATGAATTCCATTCCTTCTGGGTTAGTGAGGATGTGGCCTGCGCCTGAACCGTCTACGCATGAGGATCCATCCGTGAATAGAATCCATGGTTCTTGCAGTTCCGCCTTGGGTTGTGGAGGTACATCATCGATGTCTGGTTTTTCGATGATGAAGTCTGCTAGTATCTGCCCCTTGACAGCAGTGCGTGGTCTATAGGAGATGTTATGCTCGCCTAGCAATACACTCCATTTTGCAATCGCCCAGATGCGTCAGGTTTGGAGATAACTTGCTTAATAGGTTGGTCTGTGATCACCACTATGGGATGCGCTTGGAAGTACCTGCGCAGTCTTTTGGCTGCAAATACTAATGCTAAGACCAACTTTTCCATTGGACTATAGTTAATCTCTGTTTTCTTAAGTGCCTTGCTGACGAAGTATACTGGTGTTTGTACCGAATTCCTATCTGTCAGTAGCACTGCGCTTACTGCCCCATGAGTTGCAGATAAGTACATGATCAACTCCTCCCCTGGTCGGGGTACGACTAACTTGGGAAGTGCTGCTATAGTTTGCTTAAGTTGTGTAAAAGCTTCTTCCGCTTCCGTGGTCCAACGAAAATCGCCCTTTTTTGTACACTTCTTGAGTGTTTTAAAGAGTGGGAGTGATTTGTCCGCTGACTTAGATAGGAACTAATTTAAACCGGCTAGTTTCCCATTCGGAGACTGAACTTCCTTCAACGTGCATGGTGAAGGAAGTTGGATGACTGCCTCTGTTTTTTCTGGGTATTGTTTAATGCCATCTGGTTCTATCAAGTATCACATGAAAATGCCTTCTGTAGCGCCAAAAGTGCACTTCTTAGGATTTAACTTCATGTTGATCTTCCGTAGTGTTCTAAATGTTTCTTCAATATCGCGCAATACTTCGTCTTCAGTATGGCTTTTGATGACAAGATCATCCACATAGACTTCTAGGTTGCGGGCCACTTGCTTTTCAAATGCATTGTCTACCAGGCGCTGGTAAGTGGCGCCCGCATTCTTTAGTCCAAAAGGCATCTTCGTGTAACAATAGACACCTTGGCTTGTGTGGAAAGTTGTCTTTTCCTCGTCTTCCCTAGCCATTTGGATTTGGTGGTACCCTTTATATGCGTCCAAGAAACATTTAAAGGGGTATCCGCATAAGGATTCCACCTTCCAGTCTATCTCTGGCAATGGATAGCAGTCTTGTGGACATGCTTTGTTGAGATCGGTGAAGTCTACGCAGATCCGCCAACTACCATCGCTCTTTTTGACAATCACTGGATTAGAAAGCCAGTCATGGTAGTAGACTTCTCGCATGAAGCCCGCGTCTACTAATTTATGCACTTCCTCCAAAATGGCTTTTGCGCACACTGGTGCTTGGCCGTGCTTTTTCTGCTTTACNAAGAGAAGTAATGAATGAAGATCCAAAGATCTCCTTTGTCAAGTCCATCAGGTTCACTCCAAAGAACAAAGGCATAAGAATTCCAGATTACCTCCTGGATGATGAGATCAGAAAGACTCAGAACTACAGAATCTACGATAAAGCATTCAGGGAAGGGAAAGTTGGTGTCACTGAAGTCTACGCAGATCCGCCAACTACCATCGCTCTTTTTGACAATCACTGGATTAGAAAGCCAGTCATGGTAGTAGACTTCTCGCATGAAGCCCGCGTCTACTAATTTATGCACTTCCTCCAAAATGGCTTTTGCGCACACTGGTGCTTGGCCGTGCTTTTTCTGCTTTACTGGGGGATATCCTTGTCGGATTTGCAGCTTGTGTTCTGAGATTGACCGTGGCACACCAGTCATATGTTTTGGTTCCCATGTGAAGACATCCAGGTTCCTTTGCAGGAGTGCGCAAACGGCTGCTTTGCCTTTATCAGAAAGCGACCCCTCAAGCAATTCCTGTTGCCTTGGGTAATCAGGGTAGATGGCTACTTTCAGGTTAGGTATTTTGGCTGCGCCTTGCTCTGGAGTGTGTGTCGTTTCACATGTAACCGTGTTACATTCTCCAGGTGGCACAGTGTTATTGTAGAGGGTTACAATGCTGCCTTCCACTGGGAATTTAAGCATCCCATGTGCTGTGGATGGTACTGCGCGCATGGCTGATACTCCCGATCTTCCAATGATGCCATTGTATGGCGAAGGAGACCTAATCACNGTTAGGTATTTTGGCTGCGCCTTGCTCTGGAGTGTGTGTCGTTTCACATGTAACCGTGTTACATTCTCCAGGTGGCACAGTGTTATTGTAGAGGGTTACAATGCTGCCTTCCACTGGGAATTTAAGCATCCCATGTGCTGTGGATGGTACTGCGCGCATGGCTGATACTCCCGATCTTCCAATGATGCCATTGTATGGCGAAGGAGACCTAATCACCATAAAGTTCATCCAAGCCATTGTAGAGTGCTCCCTATTTCCAACAGCAACTAGCAGTCGCAGTTGACCTATGGGCCATATCTTTTCTCTTGTAAAGCCTGTTAATGATGTCGTGGCTGGGATTAATTAACTGACTTTGTATCTCAGGTCGTAACCTCTAGAAACAATGTTCATACATTATATCTGCGGACGCCTCTCCATCAACGTACATGCGGTGGATATCGTGACCTCCCGCGCTTATCTTGATGGTGAGTGGTTCCGCCACTACATTGTCCGCAGTCAAGGTGGGGAAAGAGATTTCGCTTTCGGACGAAAATCTTTGGTTGACTTTTTGCCTAACCTTTCGCTGCCATGATTGTATCATGTAGATGGTGTCAGCCTTATCTTTAGGTGCTTCTTTCTTGGGTACAGTCTTTTGTCTGTCTTTCCCATCCTTGATGTTCTTCACTAAGTGGTCCATCCTTCCTTCCTTTACCAACTTATCAATTAGTTAGCGCAATTGGACGCACTCATTGGTTGTGTGGCCCTTCTGTCCATGATATTCGCAGTACGCATTTCCTGTGCGCTGCACTTCTAGGGTGCGCATTGGTGGGGGCTTAGGGAAGTTTGTGCCCTCTGTTACGAATATCTCTCTCGGAGTTTTTGTTAATGGGGTGTACTTGTCGTTCCCCCGTCCGCTTCCTTCACTGCGATAGTTCTTATTACGGTTGCTGCTCTGGTCATTGGATTATCTCTTGGAATGTTCCTGTGACCTATAGTTTGAGTAGCCTTTTCTACTATCTGCGGCAGCAGCTTCTCCTTAGATGAAGGACCTCATGCGCTTCATGAGTTCATCAAAGGTTTGGGGAACCTTATCGTTCAACTTCTTGATAGTTCCGGGTTATTAATTCCATTCATAAACCCTGAGATTTTTAGTATCTCTGGACATGCCTTGACATGTATGCATTCGTCCTTGTAGCGCTCCATATAAGCGCTTGTGGATTCCCCTTGACGCTGTTTTACCATAGCGAGTTCCACAGGGTTCTTGGCGCAATACTTATACATGGAATGGTTACTGAACCAGTTTCGCGCATTCCCTATTAATGTAGAGTTAAACATATGACACCACACAGGTTATCAGGATCACCTGTCCCGTCATAAGTTTTAACATTAGTAGGCATACGCCTTCTCTTGTTTTATGAGAAATTACTGATGCGTTTTGTAAATGCATCAACCTTTTGGCGGCGCCAGGGACGAGACATGTCTTCGTCTTCCTAGTCGCGGTGTTTTCCCCTTGATTTCCAGTGTCCGGTTTCTTCATCCTCGCTGTCCGAGGAGTTACTTTGGGATGGACTTATACTTTTTCGGCTCTTGCGCCTACTATCGTCGGAATCCGAGCTTGATCTTCAGCGGCGCTTGCGTTGACTGTCATCAGAATCTGAGCTCGAAGGGCTTTCACTTGGGGAGTACCTTCCCCCAAGTCTATCATGGACTCTGCGCCTACCAAGCCTGGCGTGGACATTCGTACGCCATCCATCATTTTCGTGCTCCTCCAGATACTGTGAATCAGTTTCTTAATCATCCATCATCTTGATTCCGATCCTGGTGAATACCGGGTGTCGGCGGTTACTCCTCTCGCGCTTCTTCTTTCGGTGGCGCGGTGGAGATGCTTCATCATCTGGGTCAATGTTGAGTCGGGATTGTATTCTCTGGTTTGACCTCTTTTTCGCTTCCTCCCACATGAGAGCGGCTAGGGTTTCGTAGTTTTCGGACACGAAATCGCTTGACACTACCTCTGGCGCGACTCCAGTAAGTGCGCGGAGGCTTGTCTCCACGTCAGGGCCCCTATTCCGAATAGACGCATCTAGCGGCTCGGTAGGGTTCCCTTCTGGCATGGTTAGGGGAGTGCGCTGTAGATATTCCAGGCCAGTACTTGTCGCAGTGGTGTGAATAGTTCCCGTGAGGGGTCCTAGGCGCACTGGTTGTTCCAGATCTGAATCTGATCTTTGATTCTTATGTGCATTGGTTGTTCCAGTGGCCTGTTTAGGTGCTGCCTCACTTGGCTGCTTTTTCCCATGTAAGTTGCCATGGGGTTTCTTCACCTGCGGAGTCCGCTGGCTTAAGTTTCCGGAATTTGTCATTCTAGAAGTTAGCAGAATTCTTTGTGTAGGATCCCACGGATGGCGCCACTTGTTGATATAGAAGTTGGGCGTTCTTTGTCTTGAGTACTAATTCGGTTGTAATACTTGAGACCTGCGTACTAAGAAAACAAAAAGACACCGTTAGGCTTATCGTGGGATTGTTTCCCACGATTATCCTCCGACGTGAGAGTAAGTAATTGGTTTTATGGTTTGTAGAAGAATTAGGGTCTTGATATCGTACCTTGAATGAGAGCCGAGATGCCCTATATATATATATATATATACATACGAAACCTTATCGGTTACGTGTTCCTCACTCTTCGGCGTGTCCACCTATATCGGATATTTGATATATATCCCATAAATAAGAGATATCCAATATCCAAGCTATAAATAACTTTGGGTTTGGGCCTCCGTGAGCCCAAACCATTGCCATAGTAGCCCACACGTGGTGGGCTTAAATGCTAGTGACGTCCAATAGTCGGGTTCGTGACCCGAATATAGACTATACGTCATCCGGTTCATTCCCGGGATCGGCCCCTGAGAATGCAACATTTGACGGGTAGAAATATTGATCCCTTTGTAGAAAATGTTAACCACTTGTTGCTTGTTGAGATCATGAGTCGGGCACTTGTATAATAGATCATGGTACCTATCCCAAGCTTGGTACAAAGTCTCATCTCCATCCTGTTTGAAGTTATGATTATCTTGAAGCTGTTAATTGTGCCGTCCTTGAAGGAGGGCAATACCTTTGGATGAACTGCTTCTTCAAGATATCCCAAGTGTTGACAGTCCCTGCTGGTAACCTATCAATCCATCTCTTGGCTACTCCAGTTAGTGTCATAGGGAAAACCCGAAGCATGATTGCGTCGTGAGACACTCGCAGAATGTTGAACAAGCTAAAAATGTATAAAACATTGTCAATATATTCATGAGCATCTTCATTTTTGTTTCTCGACAAGGGGTCTTTCACCAACTCCCTTATGAATTGGTCTTTAATCTCGAACTGCACATCCTCTCCAATCACCGACCTAACCAAACCAGGCCCTTATTATTCTCGTGTAAGAGCAAGATATTCCTCGAGAGTAGGGCATCGATATCAATATCAGCGATAGTACCTGAAACAAGAAAAGAGATAATGAGAAACTGAAAATTAAAATAAAATGCAAAACTTAAATAAAATCCTAGTAGCTCCCTGACAACGGCGCAAAAAACTAGATGCAGGATTTCTGACCAGGCTTTAACTATGGAAATGCAATAAATTATAAAAACAACTAAATAAGCAAAAGGAAATTCAGATGAGGAGAATAGTGTTAACCTAATTACTATTATTGTTATTATCATGACAAGTTTTCTAATTAATCCATCCTATCGTTTCATCTGGGGATTCGAGTTGATAGACTCAGATGGTCAGATTGCCTACCTTATCTTACACCTTGCCCTATTCTCATAACTGTAACATTACAAGAGTTCCTCGTATGGTCGCTTTGCCTACAAGGTGCAAGAGTCGTTAAGTGCCTCTACTAACTAAGAATAGTCTAGCGAGATACGGCCTTTCAGAACTTACATCCCCTCTAACTTCTTAAGCAATCTATTTGGTAGGTGGTCGTTCGTTGAAATTTCCACATAAATGATGATATTTCTATCACCAAAACACACCCTTAATTGCTTTGGGTCCTAGCCCTCAATGGAACTACCAAACATCATTACTACCGAAACTAGAGTATCCTAAGACATGCTAAGAAAGTATTCAAATAAAACAATAATAAATGCGAGAAAATTAAATAATGGCAATAACATTTTTATAATGAGGCTAACACAAAAGGTGTTTAGCCACTCATGTAAATAAATGCAGAAAAATATGTGTTCAACATGATTAAGGAAAACATACATTTGATACAAGAATTATAAATGATTAAACTTATTGTTGATGCGTGAATTCTCCCTTGGAAGATGTCTTGTATGCTTGGTGGAATTTCGTTCTCCCTGCTCCCTAACTTCCTCTGAACTTCTCTGTGGTGAAGTGGTGAAAAGTGATATATAAAACTCAGAATTAGGGTTGGTATTTATAGTGCCCGACTTTGCTACGGCATAGCTCTAGGGTTGACTACGCCGTAGCCTTTGTAATTTGTAACTACGCCATAGCTTGATCATTGGCTACGGGCATAGAACTCTTGCTAGCACTTCTACGACATAGTTATATTGGGAACTACGCCGTAACTTTATCAAGGATCACGGATAATTCTTCACTGTGTAAAATGAGGACCTACGGCGTAGCTTGAATGTTTGCTACGCCCGTAGAAGTCTTCTAGGATAAACTATGCTGTAGTATAAAGGTTGAATACGCCGTAGATCTTCTATTAACATTGACTGGTCTTCATTGAGTGCTACGGCGTAGGTGGAGCACACCTCTACACCGTAGTTAGTGCAGATTTCGCATACTTCAATTATTTTTAAAAAAAAAACCTTTCATTTCCGCGTCTTTTTGTTCCTATGCTCATCTTTGCCCTGAAGACAGAATATAAACAAATAAGAGTATATATCCTAACAAAATAACACAAAACATGAGTATAAGGAAAATTAACACTAAAATATCGGTACTATTTGATGTTATCAATATATTATTTTATGTTCAAATCTATTCAGAAGCTGCTGGACGATGAAATGGCCCAACATTTCAGAGAATTAGTGATCTTTAATAAACTTTTCTCCAATGTATTATTCATCCATTATAAATAGCCGAGTACCCCTGATATGGAACGAGATTTAAAAAAAAGTAACACTTTTCATCAATGCAATAATAGGAAATTTGTTGGTTGTTCTAAATATATCATGATAATCGAATCATATTACCACGATAAGCAGATATGAAAACTTCACTCGTAATTCATACAAAAAATGTCGACTGCTGTATAATAGTGCCGAGTTACTATCTCGATTCGAACATGTATGATCTTTTCTTACGCTATTAATAAATAGAGTAAATATCATAAATCGTCCATGTGGTTTACCAGGTCACTCGAAAATAGTTCCTATACTTTATTTCACCCGGATCCAGTCCTTGTAGTTTTCAACCCATACGGGTTGGTCCCTTGACCAAGATATCCGTCAGTTGACCGTTAAAATGCTTGTTTAATGGGGTAAATTGACAAAAACACCATTATTATTATTATTATTATTATTATTATTATTATTATTATTATTATTATTATTATTATTATTATTATTATTATTATTATTATTATTATTATTATTATTATTATTATTATTATTATTGATGAGACGAAAAATGTTACGTTTTTAGGGGTCAGTTTGAGTCCTAATTCGTATATTATTGGATCGGATTTCACCCAAAGTCGTTTCTTTTCTCATTTTAGGTACTTTTGAGGAGAAAATCACAAAAGAAGCATTTTCGGGCGTTTTCGGAGTGAAAAAGTGCTGAAAACAACAAAATCTCAAAAGACCCTAAAGTGCACAGAAGGTGACGGCGTCACAAGCTCCACGTGACGACGTCAGCAACAAGTGAAGTGAAGAATTGGAAGTTACTCGTGACGGGCCAGAGAGTTTCTAGCCTATTTTGGTGACGGTGTCAGGGAAGGCCGTCAGATCTGGAACAAGGCGGTGTGACGACGTCAAGATGGCCATCACAAAACCCTAAACGTCGGCGTGACGGTGTCACACCTTGGGCTTACGCCGCCGTCAGCTCGTATTATCTATATATATAGAACGTTTTTTATTGTTTTAAAAAGAGGAACTTGGTGGAGAACTTAAGGGTTAAACCCTAGCTCGTGTATCATAGACCTTAGAGGGTACTTTTACCCCTCTAACTTGCATGTTTAATCAAAGATAAGTCTTCATTCAATCCATACAATATGTCTATGTGTTGTATGATTTATGTTTGTGCTTTTCTTTCCTTTAACATGCTAGGCTAAATTAACTTGTGTTTGCTTAGATCTAATGAAACCTAACTATTTATTATCATGTGATGTGTATGTTGTGATTGTGATTTTGGATGAATGTTTCAACTACGTTAGACTTAAGAAAACTGGCTAACCTCCTATACGGTAACAAGCTTTAACGTCTTAGGAAACGTGAATCGTATGTGCGTTAATCGATTTTAAGGTAGTATTTCATGCGTAGGTTGCTATCGGTGAACTTATGATAGGATACTTGATGTATCGTCATATAGTGAGGTAGGAGCTTATAGAATTAGGGAATTGAACGCACTCCCTACGACTTGTTAGGAATACACCCGTCATCCACGCAAACTCAACATACTAATTACATGGTAAAAGATAGAGGGAGTAATGAAATCTAAGTAAACACTACTTTCCCCACCATTGTTTTCTCAAAAAACTATTTTAAATTGCATAAGTAGATACTTGGGTTAGTTGACTAGCAACTAATTCCGCCCACTCCTTCAAAACCGAGATTTTACTGCTTTCATAAAAACATAAAAATACAAAAATAATCATCCTCCACCCTTAGACCTTAATTAGAGTAGTCTTTAACCTAACGAACACTATTCCCTGTGAGAGAACGATCAATCCCCCGGTACTTGCCACTACACTATACTACATCGGTCAGGGACACTGCCTGGTGGGGATTGCAAGCTTCTCGAGATCCCTCAAGAGGTAAAACATAGTGCGTGTTGCAATCCACGCGCATCAAGTTTTTGGCGCCGCTGCCGGGAATAGTTATTGTTTAGGTTAATTTTTATTTTTAATTAGGTCTACTCACTAGATTCCTTTCTAGTGAGATTTTATTTTATTTTTCTAGGATCTCTTTAGTCTATCTTTTTCTTCGTGTTTTTGTTCGTAACCATCACCATCCGACATCATGGAAGGTGGTAATCTTCTCGACCCAAACAACCAAAACTTTCCCAACCCACCTCCTAGAGCCCGCACTTTAGGAGAGTACTCCCGACCTAGCCATCAAGGCTATTGAAACACCATTGAGCTCAACCAAGGAGCCAATGTGACACCCTTGAGATCCGACACCATCCGGTTGGTGCAAAGCGGATGCGCATTCCATGGGCTTCGTTCCGAAGACCCAAATCAACACCTTAAGGACTTCCTCAAAATCGTAGATTCCATAGACCTTAGTGTTGACACCCGAGAGACCACCCGACTACGCCTATTCCAATTCTCTCTACGTGACCAAGCTAGTCAATGGCTTGAGCGCTTACCCGCAGGATCCATCACCACTTGGGACGACCTAACCACCCTCTTCCTTGCCCAATTTTTCCCACCGGGGAGAACTAGCAAAATTAGGAGCGGCATCTTGATGTTCCAACAACATCAAGGCGAAACCCTTTATGAGGCATGGAGCCGATTCAAAGACTTACTTCACAAAGTCCCTCACCACGGCATAGAACTTTGGCTCCAAGTCCAAATATTCTATGACCACATGAACCCCTCCACAAAGCGAACCATTGACCAAGCATCCGGTGGTAAGCTACGTGATAAAAGTGCGGAGGAATCATGGGAACTCATAGAAGAACTTGCTCTCTATGACAATGAAAGTTGGAACGATCCCCGTGATTTGAACAAAACGGTCAAGGCAATATCCTTGCCTTCGAACAACTCAAGCACTTCCGACCGTAGGATCATGGAACTTGAAGACCAAGTCAAGTATCTAATGAAATCCTACGAAGCTCCTAAACCTTCAAGCCAAGTGAA
>LBNU01029569.1:77374-90770 GCA_014162995.1 Artemisia annua
TGGTAAAAGATAGTTAGGGAGTAATGAAATCTAAGTAAACACTACTTTCCCCACCATTGTTTTCTCAAAACTTTAATTTTAATTCGCATAAGTAGATACTTGGGTTAGTTGACTAGCAACTAATTCCGCCCACTTCTTCAAAACCGAGATTTTACTGCTTTCATAAAAATATGAAAATACAAAAATAATCATCCTCCACCCTTAGACCTAAATTAGAGTAGTCTTTAACCTAACAAACACTATTCCCTGTGAGAGAACGATCAATCCCCCAGTACTTGCCACTACACTATACTACATCGGTCAGGTACACTGCCTGGTAGGGATTGCAAGCTTCTCGAGATCCCTCGAGAGGAAAAACGTAGTGCGTGTTGCAATCCACGCGCATCAATTGTTATTATTATTATTATTATTATTATTATTATTATTATTATTATTATTATTATTATTATTATTATTATTATTATTATTATTATTATTATTATTATTATTATTATTATTATTATTATTATTATTATTATTAAAAACTTAACACTATACTTATGCTTTAATCCTAATCTTCATCTACAACACTAAATTATCATTATATAAAAAAAAACATATATCTTTTATGTTTTAGAACCCATATACTCCATCTTCCTAATGCCTAGAAAACATATACATATATTCCAAAATCATAAACATATATCTTCAATCATATGTTCATCTTAATTCCCAGAAACAAGATCATAAGACACAAACATAAATTTTCATCTTAAAACACAAACCATCTAATATTTCATCTTTTTTAACACATATGAATTAAAACCCATCTAATCTTCATCTTTTAACATAATCAAAACCCATTAAATGGATAAAAAGGAAATACACACAAAAACACATTATGTTCTTCAAACCCCCACCTTCATCATCTAAACCCATCACCAAACCGTCCTCTACTGCCGCCACCACGCAACCACCACCACTGCTTGGTGTTCAATGTTTGGTGTTGGTTTCAAACCAAAACAATAACTAAAATACCACAACAACAAAAGATCTTGGTGTTTTCTTTCTAACCAAAAAGATTGCAAACCCAAAAAGCTACCATAATCTTCAAACCTCCGCATCTTCATCATGAAACCCATCACCAAATACTACCACCCCTCCCCTCACACTGCCACTACTTTGAAATTGCCAACACCACCAGATAGGGTTTTTTATGGTTAGGGTTTTTAATTTTGTAAAATTTGGGGAATTTTAGGTTTTGTTTAAACTGAAGGATAAACTAACATACACAAACATTGTTTTTCCAAATCTGGAAAAAAATGAAAAAAGAAGAAAAGGAAAGAGGAGCAGACTGCGGTTAACGATGGTGGTTGTTAAGTGGTCGTGGTGTCTTGTGGTGGTGCACAGGTTGGCGGTTGGGTGATGGTGGTGGTGGTGGATGTTTGTGGTGATTCTTGATTGATGATAGTTTTTTTGAGAGAATGAATAGATAGAGAAATGAGAAAGTGTGTTTGAGATAGATATGTAGTATGTGTATCAAATGACAAAAATACCCTTCAACATAACAGTCAAACTAACTGAAATTTGGTCAAGGGACCAAACCCGTATGGGTTGAAAACCACAAGGACTGGATCCGGGTGAAATAAAGTATAAGGACCATTTTTGAATGACCCGGTAAACCACATGGATGATTTATGATATTTATTCTAATAAATATGCATTCATCATTACCAAATGATTTAATCACATCTAAATGATCATTATTATGCTTATCAAAATGTAAATGACATTATAATTATTACAAATTTGTTAATTGTAACCCAAACCTAGCTATGATTATTATTATTTATTTATTTATTAATTGTAGTAAATGATATTAATGTAGATACTACATTTTACAACCATTTTTATTATTATTGCAATTGCTAATAGTATTTGCACAATCAACAAAGTTTTATAATTCTTAAATTTTTTAATACGAATAATGTGAACTCTAGCAAATTTAAACCCACACACGAACTTGACCGGATAACATAATATTGTCTAACATGAAAGTGCATTAAACTCCATGCTCTATATTAAGTAAGATAGTTTTAGTAATAATGACAGAGAAATTTGTTGAGTAAATGTTATTGTAGCTTACGTCCTTAACATTCATGAGATATCTATTTTAAGCGTATGATGTATTTGATTCGAAGTCAACAAATGTTCTTGATGTTACTTCATCTTTCATCATCATATTCATGCATGTTACAAAACCTCACAAATTGTCACAATAATTAAAATTTAGCTACTTTTGCTTTGACTTCTTTAGAAATAGTGTAAGCCAATTAAAAAGGTTATATAACAAATATATATCTGCATGTATCATTTTTCGATAAAACTAATTGCTAAATTGAAATATAAAGATGGACTGTATTAAGAACTAGACATTAGTTAATACACGAAAAGGGATAGATTGCTTCCATTAAGACATCGATCTTACATGAAAAGCAGACTGAGATGCATAAACTGGAAAGATAAAAAAGACATAATAAAAAACACGACATGATATGTGATGCATGCAAGGTACATATTCTCTCTAAGGTTTCAGAAACTTGAGACATTTCAGTAATTTAAATTTTTGTATTTCTTGGAGTTTGCGCGTCTCGCCATCGTCTGTTGCACGGTCTCTTCCTTCCTGTAGTGAGCCCCCATATGGGCAGCATACAATTGAGAAGTTTCAAAGAACATGTTGCATCTCTCACAAGGTCCATAGAAGTTACGCGGTTTAGGTGTCGCTCGGTGATGGTGTTGGAGGAGATAGGAAAGAGAGGGTTGTTTCGCTCTTCTTTCGTAGTCCCTTGCCCAAGTCTTATGACCTAAAGTCAACCTAAGATGCTTAGGTATGTTAGGTTCTTGATAGGTCCTTGAGACCCATGTTTTTCTCCGCAAATAGGTGGCCTGACCAGGTTGGCCTAACCTAAGTTCAAGATCCAACTTAGGTTGGGGGGATGGCCGTTCTAGCAAACACGAGTCTGGGGTAATCATTCTGGGTACTTGTGTGTGATCCGGTAATGGATAATAGAACCATCCCCTTGTGGCCGAGTAATAGAGTTTGGGTTTGGGAAAAAGTGGACAAAGTTCAGCCCTGGCTTGGCGGGGTTGATCCGAGAAGTTAAACATGGTGAAATGAATGATTAGAAGTTGGCTAATTTGCACAAGAGGAAACTAGGAATTTGGGGTGAGTATTATGGGTGCCTTTTGGGTGTGTTTATATACTACACATGCAAGCTGGTAGCATTAAAGTTTGATAAAAAAAAAGTGAATGAATTCGCTATATATAGTATTATAAATGGTATCTTTGTATGCTAGTAGTTAATGACTTAATGCTCAACTAAAATTTAAATGCAGCTAGTATCTACTAATTATAAAGAGTATAAAGAGTATTTAATCTTTTAAACTTTTGTCATTTTTTGTTTCTAACATAGATATTTTCTCACAATAACTACAAATTAAACCCGTAAGATTCACATGAAGGATCAAACTAAAATCACGATTTCACAATTATAATTATTTGATGCTATACACTGCCGCTTTATTTGGTATTCGTCTAGTAAATATCACGGGTAATTTTTCTTATAAACAATTACAGCCAAACATTTATCTGTATAGTTTTACACAGTGGCCGAGACAAGAGGGGGTAGGGTGATCCGTATAGTTTTACATAAAGGCGGAGACAAGAGGGGACAGGGTGGGCACGTACCCCTTTAGCCAAAAAAATTGTAGAGTAAAATTTTTAAAATATCGTGCCTTTTTTTTTTAAATTTACCCCAACGAACTGACCACATTTTTTTAGTGTAGTTTTTAAAAATTATCAAAATTTGCTTCCTCAGTCATAGTTTCTAACTCCGCCTCTACTTTTATACTGATTTTGTTTTCTAAAAATTATTCTTTCTAAAAAAAATTATTATGGAAAACATGCATTATCTATATTATATATAAAGGGAAAAATCAAAAAGAGAAAAGTGAAAAGTTGAAAAGTTGAAACTAAAAACGGAAATAGTAAAAATATATGTTTTAGAAGGAAACTATTATTACAAATATGGCTAATATTTTTTTCGCATTAAGGACAAATCTTATACACTTATTTTATAAATGAAAAAAGAAAAAATTAGGTTGATATTTTCAATTAAAAGCCCTTCCACCCTTCTTTTTAACAAATTACATATCTTAAAAACAATAAATCCTTAACTTACATAAATTACACAATCTTGACGAACATTAATTATCATTTCAACCAATGAGCACTTTCATATACTTTTAACAAACTTTTTATGTTTTACTTTTATGCTTTTTTCAGTACACTATTTTTATTGATAAATCACATGTTATATAACACTAATATATATGTTCGAACAATTAACATACTGTCATAAAATGTGCATAAGTATTTGTGCAAAACTCCGAATGATTAATCATTTTTGACATTATAATAAATACATCTTTAGCTTTTTAACCATATATCACAAATA
Organism: Artemisia annua; assembly: GCA_014162995.1. Lineage (NCBI taxonomy): Eukaryota > Viridiplantae > Streptophyta > Magnoliopsida > Asterales > Asteraceae > Artemisia > Artemisia annua. Next base: position 81,871 of record LBNU01029569.1, read on the forward strand.
ATCTTTAAACATTAAAAAAAATATTTTATTTATAGAAGCTAGAGAAAATAAAAGCATATTTTTTCAAACTCGTTGATGCATCACATGTGATACGAATACTGGCCTCTTAATAATTATTTCCATTATAACTACTATATATAAAATTAGTGGTCGATAATTGTCCAAATAAACGATATATAAATGGCATAGTTTGCTTCTAATTTTTTGGCTTTTTTGGTTTTCTAATGTAATTAGCGTCATTTCATAAATTACAACGGTTCAAATGTATATCGTATCAACAGCAGACACTTACTACTTTATACCCTAACTACGAACCAAAAGTTAATTTAGTATTTTTACATGGTGCATAGGGTTTTGAATTTTAGGTTAATTCAAGATAAGCATTATATTATGAGTGAAATATAGACTTCATAATTGCACGAAATCTAGAGAACTCGAATGATATTCTTCGTTCAATTCGATTTAACACGTAATCAAATCATACATACCGCTTGAAACACCGTATGTATTAGCATAAAAGTCGGTGATATCACATGTATAAGAAATTAATGTTACGACATTTAAGAGCCATAATAGCTTAAACCAAATGATACCGTCAAAGAGACCGTTTACTTTGGCGTCAACTTGAATTTTAGGTTAATTCAAGATAAGCATATATTATGAGCGAAAAATAGACTTCTTAATTGCACGACATCTAGAGTACTCGAACGATATTCTTCATGTAATTTGATTCAACATGTAATCCAATGATACATGCCGCTTGAAACACCGTGACTATTAGCCTCAAAGTCGGTGATGTCATATGTATCATATAGATTAAAGTTACGCCAGTTAAGAACAAAAATAGCTTAAATCAAATAATACTGTCCAAGAGACCATTTACTTTGGGGTCAGCGCTAAGTTTAAACAAGTCCCTCTTTAGGATTTTTTTTTCAATGATTTGCTTATCTAAACTACATCATACGTTCTATCTCCTGCCAATTTTTGTAATAAATATCTAGGAAGAGACAAATTGATGTTTATAAACACTAGTAACGTTTTTCTTCTCACTTTACTCAATCTCACCTTGAAAAGTTATGAGAAATGTAGGACGTAAGAAGATACATAAGTACACCCTAATCTCGTGAGATATATCGTTCATAGTGTTAGTGCAAATATTATGCTATTTAAACTAAACGGTTTCTTTGTTTTTAATAATCTCAAACTTGTAACTTGTAGTGCCTAACGTAAAATGCGCAAGTTACTTGTAAACACAAACTATCAACGCATACTTACATCAACATCTCTCGACGCCTCAAGTATACTTCAACACAATCATTGATCTCCAATCGATGTAAATCACTCAAGATATGAACAAACAAACTTCAAACTTGTTGGAAGATTAAAGAATTTTTTTAACTTGACATTTTTATAAATGTGACAAAATATTTTTTCAAAAATAGATTTTACAAATTTTTTTTAATTATAAAGATATGTTTTATTTGGGAAAATATTTTCAAAAATNCCCCAAAGCAGCTCTCAATATTCCTAAATAAACTTTCACCAAAAAAGGACAAAAAGGCAGCGATTTTGTCTGTGACGATACCACTATACCCGGCGTACCGTTGAATTTAATAGTACCATGGGAACTTTAACAGTACCATCCATATAACGGCTAGTTTTTCTTAATCCCTGTAAATAGTGGATCATTTTACATAGAAAAACTATACTTCACACATAGAACTTTCTGTTCTTATTCTATCCATTCTGATCCTTTTCTTCCTCGACTATTTTATCATCTTCTTTCAAAGGATAGTCCTTGGCCAAGTGAGCTCCTTCACATATCTTGCATCCCACTTGAATGGCACGCACATTTTCCTTGAGCTTCTTCATGTCTCAGACCAAGCTTTCGAGTTTGCTAGTGATGAAGGCAATTCCATCCGAACTTCCAATAATGCTCCTACAACTTCCCCCATCATGCCATTTCTGAGAATGGTCCGCCATGTCTTCAATTGCCTTTAGGGCATGAATAGGGTTCGTTCCAGGGATCGGCCCCTGAGAATCCAACATTTTACGGGTAGAAATATTGATCCCTTTGTAGAAAATGTTAACCACTTGTTTCTTGTTGAGATCATGAGTAGGACACTTTCATAATAGATCATTATACCTATCCCAAGCTTGGAACAAAGTCTCTTCACCATCTTGTTTGAAGTTATGAATATCTTCAAGCTGTTAATTTTGCCGTACTTGAAGGAGGGCGATACCTTTGGATGAACTGCTTCTTCAAGAGATCCCAAGTGTTGACAGTCCCTTTTGGTAACCTATCAATCCATCTGTTGGCTACTCCAGTTAGTGCCATAGGGAAAACCCGAAGCATGATTGCGTCTTGAGACACTCGCGGAATGTTGAACAAGCTAACAACGTATAAAACATTGTCAATATACTCATGAGCATATTCATTTTTGTTTCCCGAAAAGGGGTCTTTCACCAACTCCCTTATGAATTGTGTAGAAAACTAGAAGGGGGGGGGGTTGAATAGTTTTACCTCTTTTTCATTTTATAAAATGTTTGTTTTAAAATCTTCAATTAGAATTTATTATGAAAAAAATATATAATCAATATGATCAATTATATATGTGTGCTTTTGAGTTTGTTTTCAAAACTTAGTTTTATGAATAGAGCTTTGGTTGATCTTTATGTGAATATGTTTTCCTTTTAAAATCTTAAAACGTTTTGTATCAAATTATCGATTAAGTTAAACACAACATGAGTAGTGTGAATAATGCATCTAAGTCCATTAGACCATATCATATAATTATTCATCCTATAGCAATATTAACTTATATCTATCACATTCAACATCAAAACAATCTAAGCAACAACCAACACATATATGAAAGCATAGATATAAAGCGATAAATGCAAGAATAAATGTAAAGAGATAAGAGAAAGAAGATGCAAACCGGACACGATGATTTATAGTGGTTCGGCTACAAGGTCACCTTCCTTGCCCTACTCCACTCCCCGAGTCACCTACTCGAGAGTTTTCTTCACTACTAAACAAGCTCCCTTTTGGCGGAGAAAACCGTACACAACTTTAGCTTACACCAATTAACGACACTAAGCTAAATGTCGGGTTCTAATAGTAGCTAGAACCAATCTCACGACACGACTTCGATCACTACACAACTTCTACACGACTTCATGACTTCTTCACGACTTCACAACTTCATGACTTCTTCACTACTTCACAACTTCATGACTTCATGACTCACTACTAAGTAAGATCATCTTGATCTACTTATTACATATACTTACACAACTTGTTTCTACAACTTCACATCAATACTAACTAGACTCTAATACTTCTTTGACTTGATGGTAAGAAGTATTCTTCTCTTGCACTTTGAATGGTAGAGGATTGGATCACTTGAAACAAAGATTAATAATCTTATGATCAAATGGTTTTAGAAGATGTTTAGAGAGATTTAGATCTGAAAATTTTCGTGCAAAAGGTGAGAAAAATACCAGGCTTGAGGTGTTATTTATAGGAGAAAATATCTGACAGAATCTGACAGGGGAGCGTGGTCGGCCCCCTTAAAATTAAGGGGGCCGCCCCTTATAATTAAGGAGGCCGCCCTCCTGTAACGGTCAGATTTTCTGTCTTTTAGTGGGGAAAGTTTATTTGGTGAAAAACTAACTAATTTTGGTTAAAAATTTGAATTCATATATTTAGTATGATTTAAACATTTTCTTTTATTACCAAAATTGTTTTTCAAAAATATATAAAATGTTAATAACATTTTATAACATTTTCTTTTAATTAAAACATTTCCCTTTAATTACCAAAAGTGTTTTTCTAAAATATATAAAATGTTTATAACATTTTATAAAATTTGTAATGTCTAAATAAAAATCCCTTTGATCATAAAATGTATTAGACATTTGTTTATACATACCTTAAGTGATTGTTGAAGCATACTCGAGACGTTGAGATGTCGAGAGACGTTGACGTATGAATGCATAGATGATTTGTGATCACAAGTAACTTAAACACTTTACGTTATGTGTTGTAACTTACATCTTTGTCATCATCAAAACATGAAGAGGATGTTTAGATTAAATATCGTAATATGAATATCATAATATTTATGCCAACAAATTGGCCTTTAGTCTCGAACTGCACATCCTCTCCAATCGTCGGCCTAACCAAACCAGGCCCTTGTTCTTCTAGTGTAAGAGCAAGATATTCCTCGAGAGTAAGGGCATCGATATCAATATCAGTCATAGTACCTGAAACTTGAAAGATGTCGCGAGAAACTGAAAATTAAAATAAAATGCAAAACTTAAATAAAATCCTAATAGCTCCCCGACAACGGCGCCAAAAAACTTGATGCAGGATTTCTGAGCAGGTTTTAATATTTATTAATTACTTGTCTTCCTAAGGTCTACCTAATACACTATCAGGCAGTGTACCCGGTCGTGTATGGTATAGGTAAATGGTAAAGCCGAGGTCGTCCCAAGAGCTACCTGTGCAGAAATTATCTAAGTTTAGTGTCACTAGATTAAAAAGGGGGTTTGAATGATTAATTAATTTAACTATGGAAAGGCAATAAAATAATAAAAACAATTAAATAAGCAAAAGGAAATTTAGATGAGGAGAATAGTGTTAAACTAATTACTACTCTTGTTATTATCATGAAAAGTTTTCTAATTAATGCATCATATCGTTTCATCTGGGGATTCAAATCGATAGACTCAAATGGTCAAATTGCCTACCCTATCTTACACCTTGCCCTATTCTGATAGCTGTAACATTAGAAGAGTTCCTCGGATGGTCGCTTTGCCTACGAGGTGAAACAGTCGATAAGTGCCTCTACTAACTTAGAATAGTCTAGCGGGATGCGGCCTTTCGGAACCTAAATCCCCTCTAACTTCTTAGGCAAATCTGTTTGGTAGGTGGTCATTCGTTGAAATTTCCACATGAATGGTGATATTTCTATCACCAAAACACACCCTTATCCGCTATGGGTCCTTTGGTCAATTCTCCTAGCCTCAATGAAACTACCAAACATCATTACTACCGAAACTAGAGTGTCCAAAGACATGCTAAGAAAGTATTCAAATAAAACGATAATGAATGCGAGAAAACTAAATCGTAGCAATAACAATTTCATAATGAGGCTAACACCAAAGTTGTTTAGCCACTCATGTTAATAAATGCATAAAAATCTGTGTTCAACATGATTAATGAAAACATAAATTCGATACAAGAATTATAAATGATTAAACTTATGGTTGAAGCGTGAATTCTCCCTTGGAAGATGTCTTGGAATTTTGTTCTCCTTGCTCCCTAACTTCCTTTGAACTTCTATGTGGTGAAGCGGTGAAAAGTGATATATAAAACATGGAATTAGGGCTGGTATTTATAGTGCCCGGCTTTGCTATTGCGTAGCTCTAGGGTTGACTACACCGTAACCTTTGTAATTTGCAACTACACTGTAGCTTGATCGTTGGCTACAGGCATAGAACTCTTGCTGGCACTTCTACGGCGTAGTTATATTGGGAACTACGCCGTAACTTTATCAGGGATCATGGATAATTCTTCACTGTGTAAAATGACGATGTATGGCATAGCTTGAATGTTTGCTATGCCCGTAGACGTCTTATAGGATAAACTACGCCGTAGTCTAAATGTTGACTACGCCGTAGATCTTTGATAAATGTTGATTGGTCTTCATTGAGTGCTACGACGTAGGTGGAGCACACCTCTACGCCGTAGTTAGTGCAGATTTCGCATACTTCAATTATTTTCATAAATAACCTTCCATTTCCGCGTCTTTTTGTTCCTATGCTCATCTTTGCCCTGAAAACAGAATATAAACAAATAAGAGTATATATCCTAATAAAGTAACACAAAAGATGAGTATAATAGAAAAAATTAACACTAAAATATCGATACTATTTGATGTTATCAATATATTATTTTATGTTCAAATCTATTCAAAAGCTGCTGGATGATGAAATTGCCCAACATTTTAGAGAATTAGTGATCTTCAATAAACTTTTCTTTAATGTATTATTCATCTATTATAAATAGCCGAGTACCATGATATGGAACGAGATTTAAAATAAAAAAGTAACACTTTTCATCAATGCAATAATAGGAAATTTATTGGTTGTTCTTAATATATCATGATGATCGAATCATATTACCACGATAAATAGATATGAAAACTTCACTCATAATTCATACAAAAAAGGTTGATTGTTGTATAATAGTCCCAAGTTACTATCTCAATTCGAACATGTATGATCTTTTCTTATGCCATTAATAAATAGAGTAAATATCATAAATCGTCCATGTGGTTTACCAGGTCACTCGAAAATGGTCCATATACTTTATTTCACTCGGATCCAGTCCCTGTGGTTTCAACCTATACAGGTTTTGTCCATTGACCAAGATTGTTAGCATCAAAGAAATATATTAAGAAGTGATGGTCATTCTCATAAGTTAAATACTTTGTGTCGTTTGTTAGAATGATAAATAGTTAAGATATTGGGCTAGGGACTTGGTAAGCTAATATGTCATGTGTTATGTTATGTAAGCATTTAAATATAAAAGGAAACCAAGCCCAAGCCCATAGAAAAGCCCTTAGGGCATCTCATGTATCCAACTATATAAACACCTCAAAGGCTCATTTGAGGTGTGTGGTTGAGTGTGTAGTGTGTGTTTTCCTTAATAATATTCTCTCTTCATCTTTCTACTTTCTCTCTCTAAAACTCATACTTCTCTCTAAATACATACGCCTACATATCAAGTCACCAAAGCTATTGTGTGTGATAAAGTTGTCATCTTTACTTTCCTACAAGTGGTATCAATCGCCTAACAATGATCTAGGAGTGTTGGGAGTTTGTTTGTTTCGTATTTTTAAAGCTTATACCTCACGCATCTTTTCAAAAAATTCATACTTTTCTTGTTTTTTTGAGTTTTTAACACTCTTGATTTCAAACTAGTGTTATAAACCTTTCCTAACAAGAAAGTTTCAATCTTTTTAAAAGATTCAAGCTTTAAAAATTCGAACTTGATTTTTGTACTTGTTATCGAGAATATCAAAAATTTTCATAAAAATCATCAAGTTTGCAACTTTCTTCAAGCTTTGATGTTTTTAAGACTAGAAGTACAAGAATATTGGAATACAAACTTGATTTCGGGGTGCTTTAAGCTAAATCAATTTTCTGCAAAATTATTGAGAACCTGAAACCCTACTTATCGAGAATTGCTTATCGAGAATATTTTTGCAAAATTTTTGAGAATTTTCTGCAGAGGCTTTCTTCAGATTTGGTGGATTACTCAGTGTTTCCCTTGCTTGTATAAGTGAGAAAACACTTCGGCTTGTGGAATACTCTCTAAATTGTATAATTTAGAAAGTTTGGTGAAAGTTTCTGTTAGGTCACCATATTGAAACATAAACAACCATAGAATTATTAACCAAGAATAAAGAAGAAGAAGAGACAAGTGTTTGGAAGGAACTCTTGATATATTTGATATGATGAACTTGAAATAAAAATGAGAACCAACAAACCTTAAACAAGGCTTACACTTAGTATATATAGGGGAGTCCAAGGGTTTCTATATCATTCTAGCACTATTACATACTTGGCCCTTGGACTTCCACACAATGTGACATTACATCATAAACTTACTTAACATGAAAGATAAAATGTAAACATAATAAGTCTAATAAGCAACCTATTACAAATATAATGACCGACACTTTTCATAACGTGAAACGTGTTCCTAACAATCTCCCCCTAAGGGTCGGTCATCAATGGTGAGTGGTTGTGTGACATCATCTTCTTAATCTTGAACTTTGGCAATTGCTTGACGTCTCATAATCGGTTAGATTAGACAAAAATTCTTTGCTCTTCAATCCTTGTTCCTTGTTGTTGAAGTGATGCATATGATGTAGTAATCTGCCTTTGGTCACTCCTTCGACTCAACTTGATGGTACGCCATTCTAACATGCTCATACGTCTTAGAACTTTTATGACTTGTACTCAAGTAATTCCCGATCATTAAATAAGATCTTTGTCTTAAGACTTTGTAGATTCCGTTGACGTTGAATCTTTCATTAACTTCGAGAAACTTTGATCTTTCTTTGACTTTGTATAACTTAGAACTTTTCGGGAAGTCTTTGACGTAAGTATGAGCATGTGGAATCAGGTGTTGATGGTGAAGTTCCTGCAAGAAAATGGTTAGTGATAAACAACCGGCATTATACAAGCTGAGAAACAGAATTTTTCACCCTCCAATTTTGTGGTTACTTGCCTGTCTGCCCCTCCCATGGCCGTTCCTAATCGGATGGCCCCAAGGAGCTAACTCAGAGAAGTACCAGGAGTACCCCAACGATTAGGTGAGTCTGTACGAGATCACTCCCTATCGCACTGTAGCCCGTCCGGCACCTTACCAGGTTTTGGAGTTAGAATTCCGTCAACAGCATAAGTGTGAAGACTCCTTCTAACCTAGCCAAGCCGTTCCTAATCGGATGCCCCCTGAGAGGGCTAACACTGACATAATACGTACACCAACGATTAGTGTGAGCCCACTGGAGATCAACCCCGCGACTGTAGAATGCACATGGAACGTCACCGAACACCTAAGCGTAACCTCAACAAGAGTTACCAAGTGACCTGCTTCAGGGCTGTTTGATGTTGACCCTGGCAGGATTTCCGTTCAATCATTGGAAAACACCTAACGTGATTCCTTCATAACCGTTCTCGGCAGATTGCTAAGATCTGCGAGGATCGATAATTTATAACTGGTGTCATTTGAGTAGAAAACCAGATGTAAGAAGACTAAGTGTTCCTAAGAGATCTTTGATGAATCTCGAGGCTCTAGACTCGATTAGTTAACCTAT
>LBNU01029569.1:90949-102983 GCA_014162995.1 Artemisia annua
ATATCTGGCTGCTGGATGTGAGATACATGAGTGACCCGATAATTACTTCGGTATTTTGTGGGTCAACAGGTTTTCCCATTTGGGTCAGCATCCAGCTTAGTTTGATAATTCATGGGTGTCGAATAAGTATCACAACTGGTCATTCCATGTTTCTTAATTATTTCAAGAGCATATTTGGATTGATTTATAAAAATACCACGAGGTGACTGATGAACTTGTAGTCCTGAAGAACGTAGTTCACCGATCATGAGACATTTCAAATTCGTTTTCATTAATTTTGCAAAAGAATTTAAGTTTTCTTTTGTGTGGAAGCAAAAATAATGTCATAGACATAAATTTGAACACATTAAAACGTCGCTCCCCGTGTTTTTGATAAACAATGTAGGATCAACGTTCCCTTAGAATAAGTTATTAGTCAACGAAATTTGGACATTCATCATACCATGCTCTGATACCACTTGTTAGGTCACCATATTGAAACATAAACAACCATAGAATTATTAACCAAGAATAAAGAAGAAGAAGAGACAAGTGTTTGGAAGGAACTCTTGATATATTTGATATGATGAACTTGAATAAAAAATGAGAACCAACAAACCTTAAACAAGGCTTACACTTAGTATATATAAGGGGAGTCCAAGGGTTTCTATATCATTCTAGCACTATTACATACTTTGCCCTTGGATCCACACAATGTGACATTACATCATAAACTTACTTAACATGAAAGATAAAATGTAAACATAATAAGTCTAATAAGCAACCTATTACAAATATAATGACCGACACTTTTCATAACGTGAAACGTGTTCCTAACAGTTTCGAAAACTCTCTAAAGTTTCAAGAATTTTAAAAGTTTCAAGAATTTTCAAAAATTTCGAGAATTTTGAAAATTATCGAGAATTTTGAAAAGTTTCTAAAACTTTTTATCGAGAATTTTGAAAATTATCAAGAATTTCGAAAAGTTTCTAAAACTTTTTATTGAGAATTTTGAAAATTTTCTAAAACTTTTCAAAAGTTTCTAAAACTTTTCAAAAGTTTCTAAAACTTTCCAAAAGTTTCTAAAACTTTCTAAAAGGTTCTTCATAGCAAAGTTTCGAAGAAGGACACTTACCTACAAGAAAGGAACTTCACCAAACTCAACTCCTATTTCGTTGAACCGATCCAAGATCAACTTTATCAATCATCACTTCATCTATGGCAACTCAGCAAGATATTCATGCAGCCGGTGCTGAAAACCGACCTCCCATGCTGTCAAAGGGTGGTTACTCACAATGGGCTAGTCGTATGATACACTATCTTAAGAGCAAACCAAATGGAAAGCCACTTCTCAATTCCATTTTAGAAGGACCATTCAAACCACGACAGATAATAGACCCCCAGTACAACCATTCTACAGAGTTCAGACTGAAGCTAACTACATTGAGGAAGACAAACAACAAATTGTAGCTGATGATCAAGCATTTCATCTCGTCGTTCTTGGTTTACCAGAAACAACTTATGCAACTGTTGACAGTGAAGGAAGTGCTCATGCAGTCTGGGAAAGAGTAAAAAGGTTAATGTACGGGACAGACATCGGGAAACAGGAAATGGAAACACAATTGCTCAAGGAACTACGCAAGTTTACTTCAATTACTGGTGAATCCGTAGAGTCGTACTATCTCAGATTATGTAAGATAATGAATGACTTATCCAGACACAACCTATCACAGACGAACATTGCTAATAACACCAATTTTTTGAATGAGTTACAACCTGAATGGGGAAGATACGTCATGATAGTTTATCAGACAAAGAACATGCATGAAGTTACCTATGAACAGTTGTATGACTTCTTGAAGCAGAATCAAGCTGAGGCAAATGAAGTAAGGGCTGAATTACTAGCTAAAAAGCATGATCCTCTCGCATTCATTGCTCAACACCAACACATCTACCAGTGAACATACAACATCAACCATCATCATCTTCCACTCACAACTACATGCAACAACAATACGTTCCACAACATCAAACTGCTGTAATCCCACAACAACAACAATTCTACCCACAACAACAACAATTCTACCCACAACAACAACAACAAGTAATTCCACAATAGAAATATCCACAATTCCAAGAACCAGAGTATACTGACAATGATGAATCTAATGCTAATTTGACACAAGCAGTTGCTTTTCTGACAAAGGCATTCCAAGGACGCTATTCGACACCAACAAACAACAACCAAAGGATTTCATCGAACACTCGCAACAGGCAAATAACTCAGCTGAGTTTCAACATGGGTAACGAAGGCCAAATGGTTGGAGTTTTTGGGAATCAGCAAGGATATGCTACTAGACTTCACATGGGTAATCAGAATATGCAGAATCAGTTGGGTCAGTATGTAAGGAATCAGATGGGTCAGTATGCAGGGAATCAGATGGGTCAGTTTGCTGGAAATCAGAGGGGTCAGAATGTTAGAAACCAGGTAGTGGGTAATCAGGTTGGACATGTTGCAGCTCCAGTTGGTGGGAGTTATGGAAATGTGAATATGAATCAGGGAAATTTGGTTAAGTGTTTTAATTGTCAAGGTGTAGGTCATATGGTAAGGAACTATCCTACTAAGCCGGAAAAAAAGGATACAGCATATCTGCAGAAAGCATTAATGCTAGCACAAAAGGAAGAGGCAGGATTCCAGTTGAATGCTGAGGAAAATGATTTCATGGCACTTATGGATGAAATGGAAGACAGAGAGGATGTGAATGTGAACTGCATCTTTATGGCAAATCTTCAGGAGGCTAAGTATGACATAGATTCTGACACACCTCCTGTTTATGACACCAATGCAGTATCTGAGGTACCAATCGACAATACTTACAACAATAATGATATATTTGATATGTCCCCTCATTAGGAACAGCATTCTGAGACTCTACCACTCACTTATGATACATACTTGGACACGCCGAGTTAGAGCAATATTGATTTGGCAACTCACGATATGAATCATAGTGGAGGCTCAGTTTTACAGAATGCTAAGAATGATGAGGAAACACGTGCTCTGTTTGAATCATTATTGAATAATTGCAGCATTGAAATTGAAAAAGTGAAAAAGGTCAATCGCGATGTTAAGGCCGCGGATGCGAAATTGATCACTGAGCTAGAGAGATACAAGGAAAATGAAAAAAGTTTTCAAATTGATGCAAAACAAGAGTCTAAATTTTAAATTGGTTATAAAAAGTTACTCGTTAAAGATAGAAAATTGAAAAGCAAATTTGATTCTTTTCAAATTAGTTCGACAAAAACAATTAACTCTTTAAAACAGGAAATTTCTGATTTAACAAACCAGCTTTAATCAGCTTATACCAATCTTGAAAAAGAAAGGGATGAGGAAAAAGGACTTTGCAAAGAAAGAAAATAAACTTTTGGAAGAAATCTGTAGGATCTACTCCTTGATAGATCTTTGAGCCTATGGATCGATAGTATGCTAATGTAATCACCGACACACTAGGTAGAGAATCTCTATATTAACTTGTATCTACGCGGAATATAAACACAAGTAAGAAGAACACTAATAACTAATAATGCTTTGATCCTCTATGGATCTTTATTAATCACTAAAGATTGTTTTTCAAAGTCGTACATAATGCATTGGCCTTAAGGTCCTTTTATACTACAAGGAACCCTAAACCTTCTTACAAGAAACGAATAAACATAAAACTATAAAAGATATTCTACATATCTTGTCCTAAATTAAACGAAGTCTATCCATTCTATTTCATTCCTACGGATGCACTAAATCTGCAGGAACCATATATACACAGGATCACTCTATGTCAGTAGAAACCACTAAGGCATCAGTTGAATCCTGTCAGCAGTATTATTCAGCAGAATTCCTCACAATCCTCCCCTAATCTTGAAGTTGACTTGGTTAAGTTCAAGATTCTTGATAGATCTTTAGCTTCCAAAGTATGAGGATTGAAATGTGAACAAAAGCAGCAAAATGAACTACCAGCAGCAACCAACTCTATGTCAGCAGCAACAAGTAATGAGCATAGAAGATCAAGATTCCATAGCAACTCCTATCTTTGAGCAGCAACATGAATAGATTTGAGAAGCCTTTACCAAGTAGCTATTCACTCTTGGGCTAGCTAGTCCTTTGGTGGAATCAGACATCACCCTGGTGAACTAGTAACCAGTCCAACACTTAGAACATGAATCATTGGTGTGTTGGATGACCATGATAATTTTTGGCAAATCATCACAGCCATAAATGGATTTGACATATCTTTACCTGTAGCCGTTTGCTCAGGACTAGCCAATCCTTTGGTAAGAAATTACCTTGGTGAATTGATTACCAAATATGGAATTCCACTGCCTTTACTACAAGCCATATACTTGTGGGCTAACCAATTCTTTGGATTTCCAAAGGATAAGATCCATGGTGAATTGATGACCATTTCAACTCTCAGCAATGAAGCATGGGTGAGTTGAGTACCCTATGGTTTTGAGCAAACCATTACAGCCATCAACAGATTTGATGTGTCTTAACCAAAGTTGTACCCTTTGGACTAGCCAACTTTTTTATGGAACAGTCAACATCATGGTGAGTTGATAACCATATAAGTGTGGTAATTAACCAACACAAGTACCTGTACACAACAAAGAGTGGAAACTATACAACAAAAGTTAGTTTTTTTTTCTTTTTTTCTTTTTTTAACTAATAATGAAAGAAAGAAAGAAAAATAAAATAGTACCAACATCAAGCATCTGTGTGTCCAAATTCTAGACTTGATCAACCTAATCAATTGTTCATCAAAAGTCCTATCATTGCCAATTGGATTAGGAGGAACTGTCAACTTTTGCCTAAGCATCTTTTCCATAAGCTTCCCAGACAAAGGATAATCCAGATCCAAAAACATATGGAGAGTGAGACCAGATGTAGTCTGTACCACATGCATATAAGGAAAAGGATAGAACTTCCAACTAGCCACTTTCCATCTATTATTATTCTTCCAAACAGGAAAACCAGCACCAGTTGAAGACTGAGAATCAAACAGAACCTGAAGATCACCCAACAAATAAAGACCAACCCCTACAGCAGTATGAGTGGAATAGTACTCAGTCACCAAATGATAAAGGGTAATGAGATCCTGTCTATCCACAAGGTGCAAAATTTCTTTTAAAAAGGTGAAACTCATAGTTGACTTGTCCATCCTGCGGATTGTATTAACCTGACCATCAGTCACCTCCCAGTGTACTAACACATTCACATACCCTTCTGGAAACTCCTCAACAGATCCTTCCTCAATAAATGAACCATCCTCATCATCCAAGTCAACATCCCCAGAATAACCTCTCCATGAAGACATATGTTTCATCCTTCTCCCAGCAGTATAGATGGCATTTCTAGGAGGAGAAGAAGGCTCATCTACAGTCATCTCAGGTGCATCAGCAGCACTGGAAATAGATGATGGAACACCAGTAGTTAAGATGTCAGCAGGTGAAGGTTCTGCACCAATAGGGTTATCAGCAGATTATGTCACTGAAGCATCCTTTTCCACCTGTTTTTGGACAATCTGGTCAACCTCAGGATCTTCTTGAGGAGGATTAACTGCAACTTCAGCCTGTTGTTCTGCAGCAAGTTGCTTATTAGCTTCCTCACCAAGCATATCCTCCATGATCTGTCTTTTAGTTCTTGTCTTAGAAGCAGAACCCACCATTACCATGGGAGCCTTTCCTTTATCAGCAGATCTGGAAAAAGAAGCAACAGTAGAAACAGGTGAAGCACCAACAACAGAATCCGGAGCAGCAGCAACATGGTCAGTGGAAACATCAACATTATCAGCGGGAATAGAACCACCATCCACAGAAATGTTGACATCAGCAGAAATGGGTTCCTCAGCAAAATTACCAACACTAGGCTTCAATCTTTTAGAAGGTGGTTCTTGTAAAGCATATGTAGAACTAGGAAGTATACCATCTGTTAGGAACAAGTTTCACGTTATTCAAGTGTCGGTCATTAGTTAACAATAGGTTGCTAGTTTATGTTATTATGTTTTACGTTTAAACATTTTGTTATGAAAGTTTATAATGTAATGTTACTACAAGTGGAAGTCCAAGGGCTAGTAGTGTAAAGTATGGTGATGAAATTTGAGACCCTTGGACTCCCCTATAAATACATTGTGTAAGCCTTGCTTAAGGCTTGTTGGTTCTCTAGTAATACAAAGTTCATTATATCATATTTGTTGAGTTCCTTCCATATTATTCTATCTTCTTCTTCTCCATTCTTGTTTCTTATTCATACTAGTATCTTTGGTTGTTTATGCTATAACATGGTGACCTAACAAATAGTATCATTCGCCTAGGGATATTAGAGGTTGTTTTTAGATTATTTTGGGTAGTTTTAATCTCGTTTGGTTCGTGTTTAGGCTCGTTAGATTTCATTTTCTACTCTTTGGTTTTTTTTATCTTAGTATAGTAAAGGTTTAGTATACATTAGCATAGGTAAAACTCTACTTTGGTACTCATTTGAATCGAAAAAATTTGGTCAGTAAGGTTTTTGGGTATTTGCGAGTAAGCACATTAGGGATTTGCGAGTAAGAAATTTTTTGTGGTTTTTGCGAGTAAGGAGAATTAGGGTTTTGCGAGTAAGGAAAGTAGAGTATTTTCTGCGAGTATCAAGGGTGAAGTTTGCGAGTATCAAAGTCAACTTTTTGCGAGTATCACTATTGATCTTGCGAGTATCATTTTGGCGAGTAAGCCCTGGTTTCCTTATCGTTTTGCGAGTAAGGATTTCATACTTTGCGAGTATCATACTTTGCGAATATGAACTTTTCTTGCGAGTAGGAACTCAAAACTTGCGAGTATCATATTTCCTAAGGTTTCTTGCGAGTATCAAGGTGTTTGCGAGTATCATATACTTCTAGATCTTGCGAGTAAGGAATCAAAAGTTTGCGAGTAAGAAAAAGTTTTGCGAGTAAGGAAGTTTATTTGCAACTTTTGGACTTTCGTCTCGACACTCACAACTAATCTACAACAACAACCTACATTTTATCCTTTAAAGATCCGTTCAAGCATAATCAATCACAATGTCTCGACCTCCATTCTACGTTGACAATCAACAACAACAACAACAATCACAATATCCACAGTAGTATAGTTTTATATTACATTAGAATAGGTAAAACTTTCGTTATGGTACTCGTTTGGTTAAGAAAAAATTGGTCAGTAAGGTTTTTGGGTATTTGCGAGTAAGCACATTAGGGATTTGCGAGTAAGAAATTTTTGTGGTTTCTGCGAGTAAGGAGAATTAGGGTTTTGCGAGTAAGGAAAGTAGAGTATTTTCTGCGAGTATCAAGGGTGAAGTTTGCGAGTATTAAAGTCAACTTTTTGCGAGTATCACACTATTGATCTTGCGAGTATCATTTTGGCGAGTAAGCCCTGGTTTCCTTATCGTTTTGCGAGTAAGGATTTCTCTCTTGCGAGTATTGAAAACCTCATACTTTGCAAGTATCAACTTTTCTTGCGAGTAGGAACTCAAAACTTGCGAGTATCATATTTCCTAAGGTTTCTTGCGAGTATCAAGGTGTTTGCGAGTATCCTATAATTCTAGATCTTGCGAGTAAGGAATCAAAAGTTTGCGAGTAAGAAAAATTTTTGCGAGTAAGAAAAAGTTTTGCGAGTAAGGAAGTTTATTTGCAACTTTTGGACTTTCGTCTCGACACTCACAACTAATCTACCACAACAACCTACATTTTATCCTTTAAAGATCCGTTCAAGCATAATCAATCACAATGTCTCGACCTCCATTCTACGTTTACAATCAACAACAACAACAACAATCACAATATCCACAACAACAACCGCATCCTCCATTACTTCAACAAGTGTATCAACAACCGTTAATGTACCCTCAAAATCAACTCTTCATGCATCAAGTGCAACATCAACCGTACTTACAACCGCACATGCAAACCGCCTTACCACAACCTAAGCAAACCCATTGGTTCGATCAAATGTGTGAAGCTATCACAAGTCAACAATCTCGTCATGAAGCCGGATCTCTTGACATACCACCAATGCTTACGCCAGGGAACTATGTTCAGTGGTCAAGCCGATTCCTACGATTTCTTGAATTGAAGAAACCTCATGGCAAATATATGAGGAAAGTTCTTTTTGATGGTCCATTCCAATGGCCAACAAGAACGGTTCCAGGTGATCCAACTGCCACACCACCAAGACCTGAAACTGTAACCCCAGCTCCTGAATCACAACTCACTGACGAAGAACGACTTCATCATGAAGCTAATGAACTTGCAATGAGCTACATCTGCCAAGGAATTCCCAATCCAATCTTTCGAAGTGTAGATGCTCAGAAAACTACAAAAGAAATGTGGGAACATATTCATCTCTTGATGGAAGGCACTGAGTTAAATCAAGAAGACATGGAATCAAAGCTTTATTTGGAATATGAGAACTTCATGATTGAATCTGGGGAATCACTCGAGTCTTACTACCATCGGTTCACCAACATCATCAATGACTTGGATAGAAGCAATGTCAAACTTCCAAGAATTGCTATCAACACGAAGTTCTTGAGTTGTCTTGGTCCTGATTGGCAAAAGTATGTCACGTTTGTTCGACAAGTAAAGAATCTTCACAATGCCACATATGGTTTGTTTTTTGACTACTTGAAGCATCATGAGAGTGAAGTGAACAAAGATCGTGCTCTTCGTGCAAGTATATCACCTTCTCCAACACCAAACTCTCTAGCACTCATGGCTCAATCACAATTCACTACACAACAATCACATCAGGGTTTTGCTCAGGATCAGAATTACCTCACCTACCAACAACCACAATCCTCTCAGCAACTCGTTCCATATGATCCCAATCTGCATGGCAATCTTAACACATCTTATGAAAACACTGATTCAATGTACTACTCCAACTTCACCAATGATGATGATGACGAGGACTTCAACAGTTTAGCCTCAAGTTTTGAAAAATCTTTTTAAAACTGGGCAATGGTCTTTTTGAGAAGAATATTTTCAGACTCAAGAGTTTGGTTTGATGTATCAGTCACTAGATTATCAAGTAAGGGCTCAGAATCAAAATGTTTGTCTAGACATTGGACAACATTCTGGTCAACCTCTCCTTCATTTCTGAATTCAGGTTGCTCAGATTGTTGTTTATCATTAGCAGACATAATATGAACAACAGTAGATTGTACCTCAACCATTAGCTCTTTGTCAAAGTTGGGTTCTGTGTCGTAGATGGGTATGACATCTTCCTCAGCCATCTGTTCTTTGTCAAAGTTGGGCTCTGAGTCATAGGAGGGTCCGATCTCTGTATAATCAGCGTCTGCATCATTCTCTAATCTGCTGCTGTCATTCGACTGTTCTAATTCTGTCCCACTACTTTCCTTGTCAACCAAACCAGCATCTAATGCTTTAGCCGTATTAGCTTTACCTTCTTGAGTCTGCAATTTACTTTCATTCACCCTTCTGTTAAACTCTCTTTCATGAAGTATTCTTTCAGCAATCAACTTCTCAAGAGAATCCATTAGTTGGAGCAGTATGTCTTTGAAACTTTGAAAACCAAGTCGAGTGTATTCAAGAAAGTACTTGCTTGCTATGAGAGAATCATCGTCCGAATATAACCTCGTACGGATGAATTGCTGAAACTGTTTCTTAAGTACACAAAAGGCATCCGTGGATCCATTCTCCTGAAGTTCTTCTTTGTTAAGTTGATGTTCAAGTAGATCCATATTGAGGAACATCGTACGAGTGAAAATCTCAAGGTCTTCTCCAAAGAAGTATGTAAATGCCCGTTTGAATCCATTCTCGAGACGAGTGCCAGCTAAGTCTTTGTTTGAGAGAAGCTTAAGGTGTGAATGAAGTAATATAAAAGATGCCATGCATTTTTCTTTGCATAATTTTACAACTGGATATTCAGAATCATCAGTAGCATGTGTGTCGTACACTGGGTCTGTGTCATCCATGTGAAGTTCCTGCATGCTTGCCATTAACATCACATCTGCTGTGTCGGGCTCTAAATCTTCATATTCATCATCAGATGGAATATTTGCCATAAAACTTTGCAAAGCAACATTGTGATTACCCCCTTCATCTTCCATGTGGCTAAGTGTGGCATCGACTTCTGCTTCAGTATCAAAGAGTGGAGTTGAATCATACTCTTGAGCTTCCACATTTGCCATAATTTCCGTATTTGCCATGAATGCCATGTTGGAGCTGTGACTTTGATGTAGAAACGGTCGCTGATGAGAATATTGGTGAGGAAGGTAGTTAGAAGAAGGTGGTTGATACATTATTGATGACATTTCTCTCCCCCTTGATTGTTACGATGGAATCGGAAGAATCAAACCAAAATATCACACGCAAGGTCGAGATAGCGATTTCGTAATTTCCCTCCAAAAATGAATGTGAAAATTTTCTCTCCCAAAATTTGAAAATCACTTAGAAATGCAATTTTAAGGTTACAGGAAAAATTTGAGTTTTGAAAATTTTGATGCCAAATTTTACCGAAAAAAATTTGAATTTTGGCCTAAAAATTCGAATTTTGGGTCAAAATTTTCACCGTTATACCAAAACTTGAATTTCGCGTAAAAATTGAACGTTTAGTTTCCAATAAAAATTAAATTTTACTCAAATTTTCCCGCCAAAAAGGAAGATTAGAAAGATAAGAAGAAAAAGAAAAATGGAGCTTTGAAGGATAAGTAGAATGGAGTTCGAGACATGATGATTGATTATGCTTTAATTGGATCTTTAAAGGATGGTAAAGGTTGTTGTTGACGTTTAGTTGTTGTTGTCGAGACGAAGGCCCAAAGTAGTTTTCTTACTTGCTAATAATCCCAATTATACTCGCTAGGAAACCTTGAATCTATTGATACTCGCTAAAGTGACTTATACTCGCTATTTTAAAAAAATTTAAAGCAAACTCGCTATGTAACCTTGTAAAAGTGAAACTCGCTATGTTAGCTTAAAACTGATATCGCTATGAAGAAAACTTTGAATTTGAAAGCTGCTAGGTAATCTTACTCGTAAGACAATTTATAGAAAAAACGACTATCGCTATGTAATGTTGAAAGCATATCGGGCTATGTATGAGTTCTAAACTATAACTCCGCTAGACACCTGTTAAAGTATATACTGCGCTATTGCAGGGTTTTTAAAAATTTGATAGCATCGTATCCTTGAAATAATTGATACTCGTAAAGAAGAATTTAGATTCTTATCGCTAGAAAGAATAAATTTCCTTAACTCGCTAGAGCGATAAGGAAAGGCATACTCGGCCAGAGAAGCGTACCAAAACTCGCTACCATATATGATACTGCGCTACCCAAAAAATTTCCAAAACTCGCCATATTAAACCTAAGTTGTGCAAACTCGGCTATTAAATACTAAATTTGTAAACTCGCTCATTAAACCCTAAACGTACTGTTTGATCTTGTTTCAAAAAAAATGGAGTCCAAAGATTAAAGCCAAGTATAAATGTAAAACCTAAAACTTATGAAATACTCAAAAAAACAAAAAAATAAGAGTTAAGATTAAACCAACGAGAGCGCAGACTAGCTACACTAATCTAAAACAACCCAAATAGTCCTAGGCGAATGATACCCTGTGTTAGGTCACGCATAATTGAAACATAAACAACCATAGAATTATTAACCAAGAATAAAGAAGAAGAAGAGACAAGTGTTTGGAAGGAATCTTGATCGTATATTGTGATATGATGACTTGAAATGATCAATGAGAATCCAGCAAACCCATAACAGGCTTAGCACTTAGTATATGAGGCGGATTCCAAGGGTTCTATTCTATCTCTAGGCACTATTATACTTGGGCCCTTGGGACTTCAGCACCAATGGTGACATTACACTCATCAAACTTACTAAGGCATGAAAGATAAAATGTAAACTATAGTTATAAGCAACGCTAATTCAAATATAATGACGAACGTTTTTTTTCTTTTTTTTTTTTTTTTTTTCTAGCGTGAAACGTGTTATAACAATCTCCCGCCTAGAGGTCGT
>LBNU01029572.1:4197-38548 GCA_014162995.1 Artemisia annua
GGGAGTTGTCAAACTCCAATAGATCTATCAACTATATTCGTGTTCGCGTGGGTAAAATATCCCAAACGATTAGATTCATGAATTTTAGTTTTGTAGTGGTGGCAGTTAGTTTACTCGTGCAACAACCAAAGAAAAAGACTTGTATTCGGTTTTAAGTAAAGCAAGTAGCACATATCCCCGTCACAGGGTTTGTAAAGCATTTAGAAAGTGTTTTAAAAAGTGTGAGGCTATGAAAACTCATGGAAAAAGAGTGTGAGGCTATGAAAACTCACCTAGGCTTAGGGAATTCTTACTAGTGCAAAGAGTGACTCGGAAACTAGACTGTCTTACTCACGTATCATGATGTTGTTGTTGTTGTTGTGGATGTATGTCAAGCTTTAGTTGTTTAGTTTATGTTTCTTAAGTAATCATTCTTAGGGTTTTTAGGGTTTTAGATATAATACAACACCGTTCAGGCCATCACAATTCAGAAGTATAAGACTCCTCACATGAAGCTCCCTACTATTGTATTATGTTATCAACATAATACCGTTTGGGCCATCATAATTCAGAAGTTAATACTCCTCACATGAAGCTCCTTATTATTGAGTTATGTTGTTATTAGGGTTTAGTTATAACATAACACCGTTCGGGCCATCATAATTCAGAAGTATATGCAATAATCGTTTGAGGAGTCAGGACACTTTAAATCGTAAACCCAACAAACTCGTCAGAACGAAATATCCACATAGTACTCCTAACATGAAGCTCCCTAGTATTGTATTATGCTTCTAACTTTAATATTTTTACTTTATACCCTTATAGTTTAATATATTTACAAAATCTACCCTAGACTTTATAATACTTATATTACTTAGGTTTATAACTATCTAGACTTGACACTACTAGTCCCTATACTTATATATTTTAGGAAAATGACAAAAGTGACCCTTGAACTTATAAGTTTTCTATATTTACCATTTATACCCTTAACTTTATAACTTTTGCAAAAGTAGTCCTTTTAAGTTTATAACTTTTTAACTTTTTATCCTAAGGTTTTATAACTTTGCAAAAAGGGTCCTTATACTTATAACCTCTAAGAAATGTCAAAAATAGTCCCTAGACTCAATATTTTCAGAAAGTTACCATATATACCCCTATGCATGGAAAACTTTGCAAAACTAGTCCTAATTCCATGCAAACTATATTTTTATGAAACAAAAAGGATTCCTAGCTTATGTTTAACTAATATTAGCTTATCTAAGTTACCTAAACTAGCTTAGGGCTTATGGAAAGGAATTATAGCATATATTTAGGGTTTATTCTATAATTAGGGTTTTAAAAAGTAAACTAGCAAATGATTATGATCAAGGCTTAGGCAAGGGTTCTAATGGGATCTAAGGCATCCTAATACTATCCTAATACTAAACTAAAGCTAATAGAACAAGAAATGAAGGTTTGGGGTTAACGAGGGTTTAGGGTTTTCTAAGGCTTCTCTCGGCTCAAACCACAACTCGACAAGGACCAAGGCTCTTGTACTCGACTCCTAGGGTTTCTAAGGGTTACAAACTACAGAATGTATGTGATAGAGAGTAGAGAAGAGGTGTGAAGAGGAATGGGAGGGTTTCGTGGGGTATTTATAGGGTGCGTATGAGTAACGAGCAAGAAAGAAGAGAAGGAGGTGGCGAGGAGGGGGGAGGTCGAGTAAGCAAGGCTATGGGATATTGTGGCAGGTCTAGGTGGTGATGAGGACGGGCTAGGAGGTAGCTAGGGGGCGCCATAGGCCGGTTGTGGTGGTGGTTTGCCGAGAGAGGCGGTTTGGGGAAGAAGGTGACAAGTAGGTGATGCACCTACTTGTATGAGGTGCTTAGAGGTGCTAGGGTGTGTGCTAAGCNAGGTCGAGTAAGCAAGGCTATGGGATATTGTGGCAGGTCTAGGTGGTGATGAGGACGGGCTAGGAGGTAGCTAGGGGGCGCCATAGGCCGGTTGTGGTGGTGGTTTGCCGAGAGAGGCGGTTTGGGGAAGAAGGTGACAAGTAGGTGATGCACCTACTTGTATGAGGTGCTTAGAGGTGCTAGGGTGTGTGCTAAGCATGACTAAGGTGCTAGGCTAGGTGCTTGAGGTGTTTGAGGTGCTTAAGGTACTTAGTTTTAAGGTTTAGGTCTAGTTCTAACCTAGTTTTGCCTAGAGTGAGTTTAGGGTTTTGTCTAGGGTTTAGTGCCTAAGTTAGGTTCCTAAGAGTGTCTAATGACTAATCCTAAGTCCTAAGGGGCTTATACTAAGTGGTGGTAGCTTATGAGAAAGATTTGGGAAGGTTTGACCTAGTTTTCGGGAAGTTATAGCCTAGTTATGGTTTTATGCCTAAGGGACTTATACCTAAGCTCTAATTGGTTGTACTAATGCCTAAAGGTCCTAGGGTATCCTAATGTTCCTAAAGTAACTCATACTTAAGCCTTGGACACTTTCAAACTAGTTTAGTTAAGCATATAGGGTTTAGTAAGCACATAGACCTAATTAGGGTTTATTTAGGGTTTCTTATAGTTTTGTGGTAAATTTAGTATGTTAGATTGGTAATTTACTTATTTTGGTGTTGTTGTGATCTTATGCTTGACATACCAGGGGTTTATAGGATGTGAGTGTTGAGTTATTTGGCTTGTGTGGATACGTGGGCAAGTCTAGTGAGTCATGCGGGTAATGAATGCACATAAAAAGCAAAAATTTACCTGTGAAATACCTACTATAGGTATTTGTAATGGGAATGATAGTGATGAGATTTTGTGGGTTGTTACAGTATTTGGTCATGTTCTTAATGAATGTCCTAAAAAACCTGTCACAGATGTTATTAAGAACACGAAAATGCTAAGGAAAGTCGTTCGTGGGGTCCAGTTGGTTCAAAGTCATAGTTTGTTTATAAACCTAAGGCACCAAGGAAACCAAAGAAAAACTAATGATAAAAATGATACTACGGTTCCTTCAACATCGAACCCGTCTGATGTTTTGAGCTCTATGGTAGATGAGGAGGAAGGAGAGGGTCTTAAATCTTCTAGTTCGCATGAAACGAGCCAAGTGGAAGGTAACTGGAATAAGGATAAACATACAAGTGTTCCTAGTGGTTCATTTGATAGTCTAAGTACTACATCTCTGGTTGAAAGGATTAATAATCTAGAAAGTCAAATGCTTGATGGGAAGCTTGTGCTATTAGCTGATCATGGGAAGCCGTTTCCTATGCAAAAGGATGCTAATGTGACATCGGTATGTGGAGCTAGTAGTACTATGGAAATGCAAAGGAAGATTCAGATAGTGATGAAGTCAAAGATGTTTTTTATGAGACTTCTCGTTTCACGACTAGTGTATGTGCATATGATACTAGTTTACATAAGGATGAATATTATGACCTACATGACATTTATAACCTTCAAGGTTTAACTCTGGAACATTGGACATTTTGTTATGCAATGGATATAAATCTTCGTAGTCAGTTTAAACGTTAGATTTATTTCTGTCCTTATAGTAGCTGTTTATAAGATTGGTTTGTCTTTCTTATATTAGTTTTGGTTTGAAGCACATTTGGTGCGTTTGCTTTCCGTCTTTGAAACGGGCTAGATGCGGGAGTCACCAACATCCTATGTACTTAAATATTTTTTTGGAGTAATAAAATTTATCAGGGGTATCCTTTTACCCAAAAAAATAAATAAAAATAAAAAATAAAAAAATAAAATAAATCCCAACACTAACAAAGAAATTTTAAATAGATTGTTTGTCGAAAGTATATGAAAATGTCTCTCTAATGAATGATGATTTTATACCCGACTTGATGGTTTGATTAGGTTTACCCGATGATCAATGATTTATAAGATATTCAAAATATTAAGAAAGTGGCCTGATGAAAATGTTGTATTTTATTTTTTTTTTCTTTTTTTTTAATGAAAAATGAGTAGATAGCATTGTTGCATTAATTAATCTTTGATTTTTGATTTTTATTATTATTATTATTATTATTATTATTATTATTATTATTATTATTATTATTATTATTATTATTATTATTATTATTATTATTTGATCGTTGTTAAAACAAACTCCTCCATTACGAATAATACCTTAATACTCACGAACCGGACAAATTAGATTCAATGTTTTTGCCAATGGCCGTGACACTTCTCATAAGAATGATATGTGATGGTTCACTACTACAAAAAAAGCTAGTTAGATCGGTTGGAAAGCCTCATATAGATCGGTAACCAACCGATCTATACAAGGGTGATCTTTATGAGAAGGTACATATATAGATCAGTTCATAACCGATCTTTTTAAGATTTTATAAAGATCGGTTGATAATGAATAAGTGATTTATTTAATGTTTGTTTTTGCGTGTGTGGCTGAGGTGTAGTTAGATCGGTTTTAAACCGATCTAATTAATAAATATGATTTAAAAAAAATAATACAAAAAAATGATTTTCCCAGAATTTAATCATATACAAAAGTGCAGCTTTTTCCAGAATTGCAATAATATTCAGGTAACTTAGATAAAGATCAACATTTAAGTTACAAAACAACTTCAAATGAAAAACGACAATTGCAACATAATACAACACCCTCAAAATAAGAGTTCACGAGTCCTACTAACAACTATCCAAAAGTCCAAGCTGCTTCGTTGCAAATATACAGGTAGAATATGTATTGTGACTAAAGAGTTCACTCCTACCTCAAAATAAGAAAAGCAATCACGGATGCCAAAAGAGTTTAAAGCTTGATGACATTTGGAACCATTTCCTTACGGGGTTGTCGTAGTTGCTGTCGTTGTTACCCGCTGTCAACACAAAAACAGATAGAATATAAGTTTCTTTTAAACTAAACGACTACTAACAAGCACGAATGACACGGAACTGGTATAACACGACACATGACAACAAGTAAAGCTAACTTACAGATAAGGTGAACAACAAGTAGAACCCTTATTTAATTTTGCATTAGAATAACAAATAGAACTACTTTTCATCAAAGGATATTAACAAGATGATCGATCATAGATAATGTTAACTTAAGAGAGTCTGAACAAGGAAAAAACAATAGGAATAGCAGCTTGGGCATTATACTTGCGCAGCTTTGAATTGCTCATAATTAAACCAGTTTTGCTACTTCAACAATCCAATCAAAGTATGAGTAAGGTCTAAAAGTATAGTACTCGTATCACATAGCTCGCTAGCTATAAATATATAGAAGGCTCACGCATGATAAAAAGTATAGTACTCGTATCACATAGCTCGCAACATCTAGTTCTGGTGTTGCTACAATTTATAACACCTACTGGGATATGGCTAGCTGTCGGGCTTATACTGGTATAACTTACACCTATTCCACAAACTGTAACAAAACACTAGCAACAAACCCTATTATGTCATTAATGTACCATTTCAGTCTATACATGTATATAACATACCTCATCCATCGCGCCACAATGAAAACCACGCATTGACAACAGAATCTATCTCACCCATACTTAACGACCTCTCATCACCCCAAGGGAGCTATATGTACCATAATAAACAAATAAAAATTGTTATATTACAAATTAGCATCTGATGTAAAAAAATATATTCGAAGACATAGCAAGTACTTACTGTATTCGGGAAGTCGTCATGTTGATATTTCAGCACGAAGTCAAGCACCCACTTCATTACATAAAATCCACACTCCCAAGTCTCCTCTTGCTTATTTACAGCAGGAAAGTCCCAACTCAATTGACCAACAACGCTAAGAAAAAGACAAAATAAGCAACAATTTGTATTAAATATTATAAAAACATAAGTGAATTCAAAATCAACTTAAGAATATTATTACCGTTCCACATGTTTAACGAGATAATAGTCTTTCTTGGTTCTTTTTTCTTTCCACTTATAAGAATCCAAAATGAATCCCTTTCCATGCTTTGGGCAAATAATGAGAAGAGCATGATGACCACTGCACATGTCAGAAACCTTTGATTTTGACCAAAAGTGACACTGATTTATGCAATTGAGAAGCTAACAGTTTAGAGATAAGCACAAATAAGCTCAATTAAGCACAAAAGTGAACAACTAAGCTCAGGACTGAACAAAAGGCTAAATTACACTAAAAGGAACTCAAATGAAGCAATGCAACAAAAACTACAAGCCAAGATCCACAAATGCAATTAACTGATCAATCAGCAAACACTCTAAAATGGCTTCAACTTGCAGTCCAATAATAAGCACTCAAATAAGCCCTAATCTGAAAACTAAAGGGGGCAAAATATCAATGACCAACCAGAGAACTCAAAAAATGCAAAAGCCCTAAATCTAGTAGACTAATTGAACCTTAATTGGACCAGTGTTCAGCAAGCAAACTCAATATTTGACTGTGAAAAATCAGCATGTGCTGACTTTTTTCATTTGTTGAACCAAGTTGACTTTTACCAGCTTCAATCCACCCTAGTGAGTCTAAAATGATGTTATAAGCAATGATTAACCTGAATTAAGCTAACTCAAACACTTATGCAACAAATTAAAGGAACTTAGCAACACAAATTTACCACTCAGTTAACTGTGTGGCCAAGTACAAGTGCATTCTGACTTTATATCAAACAACAGCTAGATTTTATGCAATATTTAGTCTATTAGTAGCCTAGGTGTTGTAAGTGAACCAGCAATTCACACTGATTAACCAATTATTACAGCAAACCCTATAGTTCCAAACACCCCTATATCAACTACTTATCACTATAACTGTTGTATCTAAGCTGCAATTTACCACTAATTCAATCAATCTCAGTCACTTATGATCAATGAACACTAGATCAACAATAATAAGCAGCTGTTACACTATGAAGCTCAGAATCACATGATGCAAACTTAATAGAAATTATAAGTAAACTTGACAAACTTTAAGAAAAAGTGAAGTAGAATTTCATTAATAAAAGAGAATTACATGTGCAAACAATTTGTTATTGTATAAAGCAAGTAACTTAAAAATGATATAAAGATGAAGATGGTACCATCTTACCTCTGTAGATACGGCGCCACAAAAAAATCATAACCCGAAATCTCACAATTTAATGCTTCTGTCAAGTAAATTACAACCTCAGTGTCCGTGTCCATGCGTGTATCTGCCGTGATCACTTCCGGGTTCAAGAAACCAGTCTTGTTATTTTGATTTGATGAGGCTGCCTTGAGAAGATATAGTGACCTGATTAAACACATTAACAAAAATGAAACTAGTAAGCGTGAAACAAAAGAAATACTATTATTAAGTATTAAAAGGTTCATCTAATGTGATGGAAGTAAGTGTCTCAAACCATGTTAAAAAAAGGGATATTGGCTGTTTTTATCTACCTTTTGAAAACCAGCTTTGTTGTAATTACAAATCCTAGACTCGGCTCTTAAACCACTCAACATTTAACCAAATACGACAGTAGTTGCATATAGTTTTGAGAAAAGAGTGAGAATTCACATACCTTAAGAAAAGAGTGAGAATGTTGGTCGTTAGTTGCTCGCCTGTCAGAAGTTCAATGATGTCTCTTGGGTGGATTGGTAGTGTAAAATCATCGGCATCCCGAAAGATCTCCTTTTTGAAAGAAACAAATTGCGGCATGGCACAATCCTCATGGGCCATCCAACGATAATAGCCTTTCTTCACAGCATCTGATCTCCCATCTATATCCTCTTTCAAAGCATTTAACTGTTTTCTGATATCAGCTTTTTCCTTCTCGGCTTTAGACTGCTCGACGGGTGCTTTTAATATCTTTTTTCTTTTCTTGCTCGCCTATACATACAACATTACATATGAATTATTTCTGAGTTCTACATTGAAGCCTATCAAAGCTATATAGCTTTAGGATTTACCTTTGTAATAGTAGGAACAATCGTTAATGCTGAACATTCAGTTGAAGGTCCTTGTACATTGTTAGGTAATGTACTCTTGGCAGCGGCAGTTGTTGTAGGGGTGTTTTTTTTGGGTAAAGGGTTAATTCACCCTGGCAAAATACATTACACCAAAAAGCGTTGAAGTACATAGGATGAGGGCGTACGCCCCTCATCTCAATCCCTTAGGACACTTACAGACTCTTATATAAGAATGACATGCCATTCTTATAACTTACAGTAAAATGAAACTACAAATAATGACAAAGTACATAACAATTTAACAATATTACTCTAAACAATTAGAGCCTCTTATATCACTATTGTAGTCCACTTTAACTTCCATGAAGATTCCACGATCCCGACAAAGAATTCTTCAACTTAACACTTTAACTTCCATGAAGATCCTTAGCTTCCATGAAGTAATAACGAGCAGCAGCCAACCAATCTTCATCCTACAATCTATTTGTAGTAACTAATACCACAAACAAAACCTCCACCATTCCCATGCAGCATACCTGCAACCTTCCTGACATGATCCCCTTAAAACAGCCATGAATCACAAACACCGTGAAAAAGGGAACCATGCAACAACACTAGGGTAATTAAACCCTAAAAGTATATCGAACATGCACCAACAATAATCAATCTAGTCGACACCATTCGATCCAAAAGAGTTTTTGAATAAGAACTCTTAGCAAAACTTAACTTCCAAACTACAATCAGCACTACAACTCGATCCAAGACATTGGCAACAAATTGGTTCAACGTGTTGAAACTCAAACAAAGCATGAAATCCCATGTATCTTGATCAGTCATAGACGAACATAGGGTTGGGAAACCCTAACTTACAACACTGAACGCCAACGTTTTTTGAATAAGAAACGGCTAAAAACTTAACTTCCAATTTGCGAACAGCAGGAGCACTTCCATCTCTCTCAAACCCACTTAACAATAACAGCCACCATAATAAGGACATACGAATGATAACACAATACCCTAACGAGGGTATACTTCCAGCATGTAGTAACATGTCCCAAACCAAAAATAATCGAAACCCTAGAAAGGGTTTCTTTCCCGTATCGAGCATCAACACAGACCCACCATGCTGTCCATCAAAAAAACAATGAACAACAGGAATAAATTGATCCTTAAATAAGTAATAGTTAGTTAGAAACCGACTATAATCATTAAGTATTACAGGATCGATTAAAACCCAAAGGCGGTTAATCACTAAAAACAATAATCCATAATAGCGTTTAGGGATTGGAAACCACATGAAGAACGAAACCCCAAAGCAGTCGACCAAATAAAAGATCGATTAGAAGAGAAGGATAGTTAGGGTTACGACAACTGGAGATTTCAAACGAATAAAACCATAAAAGCTTCATCAGCCGCCATATCTTGATTGTAGAACAGAACCACATGATCGTATTGCATACCCAATAAGAGGGTAGAGAGGACGAGAATGGGTTTGTTTTTGGCCGGAAAAAGTGAGGATATGGCGGCCGGAAATCACCAGAGAGAGAGAGAGCGTTTAGGGTTTTTTTTTAAAGAGTGATTGTTGTAGGGGTGTTTGGCAAACCCTACACATTTTAATTTTAAAAACATGACTAAAGCTTAGTGATATATAAAAAACAAACAGAACCACGTATATATGCAAGTAATACCAAAAAGCAAGCAATGGCACCAATTGGCCATTGAATAAAGCCCCCGCATGTGCCTCCCAAATTAGGAATATCTTCATCTGGAACAGGAAGCTCCAACTCTTCTTGCCGATTAAGTACTTTGAGAACCGAGACCCTCATGTGACCCTTTCGTAACTTGGTTCCATGTATCAAGCCGTCCCCAACTGGATACACCGTCCGTGGGCACACAAAATCTTCTCCCCGGTCAAAATGGATTGAGGACTGAACAAAGAGCATGTGGTGGGTTCCTAGAAAACAAACCACGTATATTAGTTGTGTGTATATAAAGTATGTTACATATCAATTGTACGTCTACTAACATAACAGATATACATTCACCTTTATGCAATCTATCTTGATCCTGCTAGTTGTCGAGCCAACACTACTCATTCCAAAGCCCCGTTCCTTCCTCATTTCTTCCAAAAATTTCTCCTTAAATTTATCAAATATCGGACCAGACATCAACTTTTCTCCCATTTGTTCCGTCAACTCTTCAAAATCTAGTGACTCTTTGTAGGTCTTTTTTTTCCTCACATATCCTTTTAGGCCTTTTTTAAATCCAACAATAGAGCTAACTCCCCTAGTGCGACCCCCATGCTCAGGTCCATACACAATGGTCATAGGATCTGCTCCAGGTTGAGCTTCAATCGTCCCTTGAGACAACTTCTCGCTCGCTTCTACCTGTTTAATGCGAGTTGTAAATTAACGAAAACAACTTACTCATAAACCCCAATCTATAAAAATGAGAAATTATATTGCAAAACATGTCATAAAATTACCAATTTTTTTGCTAGCTCAGCCGTCTCTGGAGTCGGAACTAAGTTTCCATCTTTATCAGGACGTCTCCTCCCCAAACAAAAACTACTCCCATTACCTGGTATCTTGTGAAGATCTGTTGCTATATTTGGGTCATTCCTCTCCTCTTCCCACTGCTCCTCAAAACCAGCAAACCCTTTTGCTCCTACCCGAGGTCGATTAGTTTGTTTCATTGCTCGTGCTCTCGCTTTTTCGCGCAATCTCTACACATGGGAGTCACGAACAAATTATAAAATTTTCAATAAGATAATAATATATTATAAAAGTACAGGAGGAAGTGAAATGAACCTATTTCTCAGCTGTATAATGTTCAATGCGACAGAACTATTGCCATATTTTGGGGTCGAGGAATGTATATGTCTCACGTGGACAAATTTTCTTAAGCATGTACTCAGACCTTAATGTGGTCTTGAACGCCCTCCACTTTTGGCCACACGACTTAAGCGTAAAACTTTTAATTGTTTTATCCTCTTCAAGTCTCATTTTTCCCTATTTAAGTTGACATGAACCTTGTTAAAGGTGAATATGTATACTAATCAAAAGAAGACGCAGCTAAGAGTCTTAGATAGTATACCTTGATATCCGATCATAACAGCTCCTTTTCTGTGGGGTCTATTTTTTGCCAATTCCGTTCGAGGATAGATATATTCTTCCTAACAGCATTTCCAATGTAACTTACAAATTTACGTCGGTGTTCACCTACAGCTGCGCCATGGCGATTGAACCTTACAGATTCACCAATGGGAAGATCTTCTACTTTGTTTATCCCTCTCATTTTCCGTGGTTTTTCCATGATGGATATCGATTGGTGTTTATCGTGTTCAATAACGTTAATGAGCTGTCAAGATTAAACACCAACACATATAAGTTTTCAAACATAATACATTTTAGAAGATACATTTTAGAATAACATCCCTAGATTAGCGCTTATTAAATAAGCTGACACCATTGTATTAAACAAAACAGTCCTCAAACAACCAATCAAGGACTAAAAAATAGAACTACGAAAGGACCACAATACCATTACTTGACCACACTTTCAAGAATCAGACCCTAGCAGATAACAAGTCAAAAGACCAGCTATTGAAAGACATGAACCAAAGAATCAGAGAGCTAGATCCGGAGCAGAACACCCCTGTTACTTGACACTATCTGATGAACTGAGATGATGTCCAAACAACCACATATTTGAAATATAGCGTGAGAGAACTAATACTCTATACTAGGAAGCAACACAACAGGTCTAAATACTACTAATCCATTGACACATTAAGAAATCACAAATACCATGAGGTACCAGGCAACCACAAAGATACCATACTACCTATAAAATTCCACCCATAACCTGGCCACACGAACAAAAACATAATAAAACCTCATCCCTTGAACAAATAGACTTAATACCTTGATGAATAATAGTAGGCAATCCACAACAAAAGACTTATAAGAGCACATGTTCTAATTTGCAAGCAATATGCGACGTGACGTCACATAAACCCAAAAGTAACCAAAACTGATGTCCAACCCACTAAGCCTCAAGAGGTCATCGTGCTATAACCATTGGCTTATTAAAATATCTCTAATATTAACCATCTCTTACACATGTTCTTGTGGTCCTGAATTCATACAATTCGTGTGATGCTTAACAGAGAAGCCTCGAATTTATTTTCTAAAAAATTACTTTCCAAGAAAATATATACTAGTTAATTCACAATCATTGCTTCAATTAAACATTAAACATTAAGTTAAGGTTTCATTTCATCTATTTTTTATTCTTAAACTTTATAATTAACACAATCATTCACAACTAATAGCCCTTATTATTCAAATCAAAGTGAATGAACCATATTCAAACATAAAGTGAATGAATGAGTGAAATGAAATAGACGAGTGGATACCTGACGAGTGGATCTGGATTTTGGCTGTGAAATGTTGAGTGAAATGAAAGAGATGACTAGGGTTTTTTTTTGGTGAGAGTGGGACTTTGGGGAAATTTGGGGGTGTGTCTAAATTTTGGTGAATTTTGGTTAAGCGGCAAACGAAAAGTTGTATCCCGCTAAAACTATTTTGGTGAATTTTGGGTAAATAGATCATTTATTTATTTATACTCGATCTATTTAGTTTCTTATATTTGTTAATTTTTTAAATGTGTCATTTTTTATTATAGTTGTTACGAGTAAATAATAGTCTTTCTAAAAGTATTATGTTTACGTTTTGGTCGAAGTAAATGTAGCAATATATGTAAATCACATCAAATTAGCAAAATGAATATAATGATCCGTGCAACAAAAGTTTTACAACACTTTGAACCGAACAAATCAAATAACTAATACAAAATGACTAAATAAAGTCGCATATGTCTTCGGCTTTTGTTGAAGTTTGCACGTCGTTCCTGCAAAATTAAACAAAAATAATGTCTATGAATAAATTATTTGAATATATTACAAATTGTATAAATTAATGCTACGAATAATGTTGATTTACCTATCGGATGTGTGAAGTTTGTTAATCCTCAGCCTCGTATCCTTCTTGGTGGTCGGATCTTAGGTAAATGGTATCATCTAAAACTTCATCCAAAGATTGAATACCAATAGAGAATGGAGGTAGCTCGTCAAACTGATTATACTCGTCCTCGTCCACAACATTCTCAACACCAACTATACACCGTTTTCCATGCATGACAATGTTCCATCTCGTATCACTCGAGTCCTCAACATAGAATATTTGGGTAGCTTGTTTGGCTAGAATAAATGGATCGGACAAATAGCTATTTGTAGAAAGATTGACACATGTAATACCATCCTTGTCAACTTTAACACCTCTTAAGTTATCGACCCATTTACACTTGAAGAGAGGCACGAAGAACGTATTGTAATCCAATTCCCAAATTTCTTCAATGACACCATAATACGACTCTTTGGCGACCGACAATCTGGAATTATCTGTTGTTGTTGCAACTAACGTCACTCCACTATTTTGAACGGTACTCTTTTCATCTTGTTCTTTTGTGTAAAACGTATATCCGTTAATTTCGTATCCTTGATAATGGAAAACACGTCGCGGACGGTACGCCAATTGCATTACTTCAGCTTCAACATTTGGGTATCTCGTTTTTACTGTATCTCTTAACCAATTTGAAAATGTTCGTTTGTGCTCAACTTCTAACCATTGTAGGCCTTGACGACTATTATTGCTTTTTAAAAATGACATGTGCTCGTGTATATAAGGTGCAATAGATGTCATATTCTGCAAAACTGTAAAGTGTGCTTGCTCCAAATCATGGTTGTTCGGTGTGACATCATTGCGCCCAATCGTCCCTTTCCCTTCAAGTCTACCCTCGTGTCGAGATTCAGGAATGCCGATATCTGGGATGCCATCGATATAACTTGTACAAAAACTAACAACCTCCTCCGAAACATACCCTTCGACAATACTTCCTTCCGGACGAGATCGGTTCCTTACATACCCTTTTAAGAAACCCATATATCTCTCAAATGGATACATGTAACGTAGAAATACGGGACCACAAGCCTTTATTTCTCCTACAATATGAGATACGAGATGAACCATGACATCAAAAAAGGAAGGTGGAAAGTACATCTCTAGTTCACAAAGAGTAAAAATAATATCACGCTGCCATTCATCCAACTTTTGAGGGTCAATAACTTTCGAATGAATCATGTTAAAAAACAAACAGAGCTTTGTGATTGTGTGTCGGACTCGAGTTGGCAATATTCCACGAATTGCGATTGGAATCATTTGTGTTATTAAAACATGACAATCGTGGGACTTCATACCAATCAACTTTAGGTCTTTCATTGACACCAACTTCTTAATGTTAGCAGAATAACCGGATGGAACTTTAATATCATGCAAGCATTGACAAAATTTAATTTTTTCAGCCTTCGACAAGGTATAGCAAGCGGCCGGCAAATACGTTCTTTTATTACCAATCTCTTGTGGAGCAAGCTCATCTCTAATCCCCATATCTACCATGTCCTTTCGAACATTAACACCGTCTTTTGTTTTTTCTTTGATGTTTAACAATAAGCCAATCAAACTTTCACAAACATTTTTCTCGATATGCATTACATCAAGACAATGTCGGACTTGTAACTGCTCCCGATACGGTAACTTCCAAAATATAGACTTTTTCTTCCAAATATTCTTATTATTTGGCGGAGCTTTATCCTTTTTCCAAAAACATTTTTTATATCCTTAACACGAGAGAGTGTATCACTTCCATTCAATACTCCCGCCATCTTTCTACGCTCTATTTTACCGTCAAACAATTTCCTTTTTTTACGGTACCGGTGTTCGTCTGGAAGTGATCTTCGATGTCCCATATACACAGTTTTCTTACAGTTAGTTGATACGCGCTATATATACTATATATATATATATAATATAATAGACGTGATCGTTTCCGAAGTAAGCACGGGCAAGTACGTTCCTCGGGTCGTATTCCCAACGAAGGCTGAAACTTGGTTCGTAGGTTCGTGTTCGC
Source organism: Artemisia annua (assembly GCA_014162995.1). NCBI lineage: Eukaryota > Viridiplantae > Streptophyta > Magnoliopsida > Asterales > Asteraceae > Artemisia > Artemisia annua. Next base: position 19,065 of record LBNU01029572.1, read on the forward strand.
GATTCGTGAAGTGAATGTGAGGGGTTTAAGGGGAACCCTAAGCTACAATTATACTTCGAGAAATAAAAATGCACAAATAAGAAAGCACATAACCTAAAAACGTAATTAAAACGTAAAATAAACGTTAACGCGCAAAATAAAAAGTGAATTTAAAGTATTACTACTCCTACGGGGATGAAAATGATTTTCCTACGTTCTAAAAGACAAAAGAAAATTTTAGGAAAAAGAAAAATATTATTTTGGCTTTTTATTTAATTATTATTAATTAAAAACTATTTTTAAATATTAAAATATATTAAAAATGCAAATAATTAAAAAAATGAAAAATTAATTTTGAAAAATCTAAAATATTATAAAACTAATTTCAAAACTGAAAAATATTTTTTTGGATCTTTTATTAATTTATATTAATTAAAAAGGATTTAAAAGTACTTTAAAACTATTTTTAATTATTATAAATACTAAACGAACTTGGAAAATTATGAAAATTTTCAGATAATTCTTAAATATAATTAAAAACCTAGGAAAAATAAAATTACTAAATTCTAAACCCTAATAAGCACTTTTGGGCTAATAAGCAGTTTAGATAAGGCCTTATTTATAAGCAATTAAGCACTAGAATGCACCAAAAGCTTAGGGAAGGTGTAATAGACCTAAATAAACCTAATCAAACTCAAAAAGCTCAAATAAGCCTAGGCCGTAAGCTAGATAATCAATGATGTAAATTGCACAAAAGAAGCCTAAGGTACCTACTTTGAGCTTAATTTTAAGCACTCTAATAAGCAGATTACTAAAACCTACCGGGGGCAAAAGCAAGATAACCTAAGATACTTCACTAAAAACCTAAAATCCCTAATTTGTTTAACCTAATTGAACCCTGAAATGACCCTAGTACAGGTCCTGTTTGGACAGGTTAACCCCAAGGTTGACTTTTTGCTTTCACCTAAACTTTGACTAATGTGAATTTCAAATGCTCCTAAATGCATCTATGTGTTATACTAAGCTGTTTTTATACCTAATTAAGCTGAGTTGAGTAACTTTTTACCTATATCTAAGATAACATCAGCTAACTTAACAAAATAAACATAGAATTGCAAGTTCAAGATAAATTTGACTTTCTAGTATATGACCTATGTTTTTTATACTTGTTAAAACTTAATTATGCCTAAGATAGTCTGAATGTGCAGAAAGAAAAACAACAAACCAACTAGAACACAAAAATCAAGCCTAAACCAAACACCCCCTTATATAAGCACTTACACTAACTTTTGCAATTTTAAGCTTAACTTCAGCAAACTACTTATTAGACTAAATGCCTTAACTACTTTTAAGTCCAAATTAACACTAAAATGAAGCAGAGAACAACAAGAACACCAAAATGCAGCTTAAGCTCTATTAGGCAGATAGTATGCAAATCTAACTAAGACTTATAAAAGCTATTCAAAATTACATCAACAACTATCCTAAGCAGTTAATAAGCTAGCAGCAACTAAAGTAATAACAATAAGCAGACATGAACTTATGAACAGTAACTAATGTTAAAAAAGGAAAAAGGGAACTTACTTGATTATTGGCTAAGTGGAATGAACTTCTGAACTATGGCCACTGATATGAGCTCATAATAAGCACAGGATAGCTTATATGAGCTTATAGGAGGGGTTTATGAAGCTTATGACAGCTTATTTCCCCTTTTTCTCTTATATAATTTTTTTTTTTTTTTTTTTTTTTTTTTTTTTTTTTTTTTTTTAGTGTAAGTAATACAAACTTAAGCTGTTTAGAAGCTTTTAGAGAACTTAAAAGAACTTGTGAGACAGAAATGAAAAGCTTTTACACTAAATGGAACTTAAAAGGAAATTTCTTAAAACTGATTTATAAGAAACTAAAGGAAAAGCAGGAACTTTTATTAACTTTTGAAGCAGATTACACTAATAAGCAAACATTACATTAAACTTAACGTAAGCTTGAACCTAATTTTGACCCTTTAAAACCTACTCTATACTACTCCTAAGTTAACCCAAAAACTACACCAATACAACCATGGCAGGGGTGCCTATATATACTTATCAAAGGCGGTGGGAGAAGCTGCCAGAAGATTTCTCTCATCCATTTGACTAGATCCCACTAGAAGCTTTGTTATCTTGATCCTTCTTAGCCCTTGGATTAGGTTTCCAGGTTGTTCCTTCTAATAAGATGGCTTCATTGTGCCACGTATGCAAGGATAGGATATTCCCCTGACACCTTGGCAGATCATTCTCGAAGGTACGAGGTTTATTTTGAGGTAAATGGGGTGGATTTTGGGTGTGGTGAATGGGGAAGAAGAACAGTAAACCTGGTGGTGAAAATGAAAAGGGCGCGTTTGTTTTGTAAAAAAGAAAAGGCCGGGTTGGATTTTTAGGGGTATGGGCTTGTGTTTATTTAAAAGGGAAATGGGCCTGGTTGGTGTAAATAAGGTTTTGGGTTGGATTTGGATTTATTTATTAAAAGGCTAGGTAGAATTTTAGTGTAGTTGTAAGGTTTATTGACAAGGACCAATTGTGTAAGTTCTGAATTTCTGAGGACCAAGGCTGTAAATTATGAAACTTTATTCCAAGGGCCTATCTTGATAAACTTGAATTCTTGGAGGTCTTGTCTTGACTTATGGGGCTTTCTTTGACTTTTTATGCTTTCCGGTTCCAGCCTTTGACTATTTCCACATCTCGTGCTCGTTTTTGTGGATTTTGGCTCGGTTTTTGTTCGTTTCTCATATTTTCTTACCTGCATGTACAAAAACACAAAAACATATATATTTGGCATTTATCGTCGGGTTTTTGGTCTTTTTGGTCTTAATTTGGTCAAGAAAAGGTATGTGTTTAGGCACATACCATTAGTCAACCACCGCGAGTGAGTGTCATTTTCACAAACAGGACACGCCTTCTCCCCTTTCGTTCCATATCCTGACAAGTTACCGTACGCCGGAAAATCACTTATGGTACAAAAAATCATGGCAAATAATGTGAAACTCTCTTTCTTGTACGCATCATACACATTGACGCCTTCAGACCAAAGTTTTTCCATGTCATCAATTAACGGCTCCAAATACACATCAATATCATTTCCGGGTTGTTTTGTACCCTGAATTAACAACGACATCATGATGTATTTACGTTTCATGCATAGCCAAGGCGGAAGATTGTATATGCATAAAAGAACCGGCCAAGTACTATGACGACTGCTCATATTTCCAAATGGATTAGTTCCATCTGAACTAAGCCCAAACCGTATATTCCTAATCTCAGCTCCAAATTCTTCATAATGATCATCGATATGCTTCCATTGAGGGGAATCATCCACATGTCTCATTTTTCCATCGATTTTGCAATCTTCTGCATGCCACCTCAACAATTTTGCATTCTTAGGATTTGAAAACAATTGCTTAAGTCTTGGTTTGATGGGTAAATACCATAATACTTTAGCAGCGGGACCATTCTTTGTAACGTCATGCATCAAATTCCGTCAGATTTTATCCTTTATACTTGAAACCTTACCATACGGACATTTGTGTAGTCTTTATACCCCTTTCTCTACAATATAAATCTCTCGGCACATGCTCTATTCTTGCGACTGTCCAATCCAACGACACATCAATTTTTTTGCTTGATACGTGTAGAATGTGGCAATCTCATTGTTTTACGTAACATTTTATTTAACAACTCTAATATATTTACTTGAAACCGACATCACTCAAACCATATTCTGCTTTTAAGGCAACAACTGCAACACGGCTGATAACTTTGGTAAAAAAATCGTAAACCGGTATACGAGATGGTTTTTCCTGATATCGGGACAAACACTTGTTGTTATTTCTCCATATCGAGTTCGATCATTATGGCTCCGTACATCATTGTAGCATGTCATTGACTTTTTGATTATCTACTACACAATATCATCTTATATTGACATTACTTTCTGAACAACAACACGTTACCAATCACTTGGTGGTTCACCATGCTCTCCACCATGTGTAGTAATCAGTATAAACCCTTGTTGAAAACAAACTGTCTCTGAATCCTGATCATTATTCCATCATGAAAAATAAAGTTTGCCACATTTTTTGACACGGACATGAAATCCGGGGCTTTTCCTGGTCTTTGCTTGATGGCATCCTCAACAGTTTTAATCAACTCCAGACAGAACCATTGATGTAACTCCGGGGATAGCACGTTCCTATATTGTACATCCACTTCCTTACGATGCATCTTGAAATATACAATATAAATTTAATAAAATGCGCATGGTAAGGAAATTGATATGCATAACATATGAAAATGGTTTGCCAAACCGTCAATAACCCACCTTTGTGAAGTATTTAGTCTCATATGTGAATGCCTGTATTATGAGTCGAGTATATTGGGAAGGAAAAATCGGCAGCATTTCCCCTTAACTCCTCAAGTAACGCATAAAACGGCAAACTCGACTAGGAGTAAGGAACGAATGATGTCGATTTTCTCAATATAATACTCATCTCATATACACATCACATCCTAAAGGGATATAATATTCAAAAAGCAGTCCCAAATGGGGACAATCCGAAACTAACCTCTATTAGGTCAATTTCGAACGGGTATTTAACTAAAGGGTTATCATTTTAACTTAGTTTATACTAAATGCTTGAATGTTACCATAAAATGTGCTATTAATACGCGGTTAGCTTAAAAGTATAGTTAAGTAACTTACATCAACGGGTCAATAGTAGCTAGGCATCAACGTGACATATAGAAAATTCTTCAAAGGAGCCTACATATAAACACACCACCAAAATCAATAAACAAAGGTTCAAATAAACACAAATTTACTCATACATGAGTTTCATGTTATGGAATCTAATAGAGAAATAGTAAGCATAGCTAAAACATTAAATACCTTTTCAAAATTGAGACAATATAGATCTTGAATTTGAGATTTGTTTAGAACATTTAATGTGATTTTTTGGAGCATTTATTGTGTTTTTTTGGAGCATTTAATGTGTGTTTTTCTTTTGTTGTTATGATGTATTGGTGAAAAAAACGGGCATATAAGCCTACTGCATATTAATGTCCACTGGTCGTTAGTTGGCCGTTTGGAAGAAAGAAAAATAGATCGGTTTTTTCGTAAACAACCGATCTATTTAATAGAAAACGTGTTTACAGCTATATCGCATCACGGGAATACGAAATATGTGAGAAGTTAATAGATCGGTTAATAATAAAAAACCGATCTAACTAGTTTCAAATTTTCAAAGATCAGTTATTAACCTAAAACCCGATCTATTTATTAAATTTCCCCATCTTTTTCCTTTGTTAGATCAGTTTTTAACGTAACCGCTTTATATGAACTGATCTATCTAACCTATTGTGTAGTAGTGGTTGTTAACAACTTGTGATACCCATGTTAAATGTGTTATAGCTAATACGAATGATATGTGTTGGTTGTTAACAACTTGTGATACCCATGTTAAATGTGTTATAGCTAATACGAATGATATGTGTTGGTTGTTAACAACTTAACATAAGGTATAATGGATGATAACGCAACTGAGAGAAAATGGTAGTTATCCAAAGATTGCGAGTCTTTCTATCTGGGTATCCTGTGATCATTCTCGACCATTTCACCATTTGCTTGACCATTTCAAAATATGCACCTTAGTAAGGTATATCAACTTAAAAAACAAAAGAGAGAAAAACGAAGCAGTATATATATCAACTTGAAACTCTTTTTTTAATAGTATAAGAAGATAACTGATTATGTGTAAAGACACTTTCTCTTCTTCTATGTCCCTCGTGAAATCTTGGAATATCTACCGAAAATAAAAATTATCAGCAGGATGTTTTTGAGAAAGGGGGGAGTATGCAAAATTTTGCCCCTGATTGATGGATAGACGACGACATGCATGGGGTACCCAAAATCATTTGGCCTTGGAAACTATGTCGACAAATGATTCCTCTAACCTTTTCAACCCTATCATGCTTACCAAATGCTTTCTTCATTTGCTACTATTCTTAACTACTTTTTGGTTTCTAGAGCATATATGCTCACCCAAAAAGTTATCTTGTTGCTACTTGCTAATAATACAAGTGTTTATATTCTTATACTCTTAAATCTTTTTGTTAAAATTGTGCTTGTGGAACCTTCCATACATTCCTTTTAGGGAAAACAATGTCACTAGCTTCATTTTTAGAAACTTTGTTTAGCAGTTGTTCGATCCTAGCTAGAAGTAAGTCACGAAATGATTTCCTAATTAAAGATCACCATTTATGTGTCTCAGTGATTAACTACAAAGATCATCATTATGGTGTGGTGGTTAAGTATCAAAAATGTCGAATTCTTGAGTAAATTTGTTAAGTGCCTTGACCTTAATTGGTAACTTAATATGGACTTAGATATATTACCGGCAGGGCCGGCTTTGAGGGTGTGCAAGGTGAGCGACCGCTCAGGGCCTCAAAATTTTTAGGGGCCCCAAAATTTGTCTCGTTAATAATTATATGTGTGTGTACACATATTTTTTACGAAGAAAAAGATATTTAGAAGAGAAAATATCTTAAACGAGTAATATGTTAGAACGTTTAGATAATTAATTGCATTATATCTTATAAATGGTAACACTTTATTTATAACATTTTTCTCGAAAGGCCTCATTATATAATTTCGCACAGGGCCTTCAAAAATTTTATCAAATCATGGGACGGCCCTGATTACCGGGTAAACAACTCTCTTGGTAGAGAAGAGGCTATATTGGTGCTTAGTTATGTGTGATCGTGCTTAACGGATACTAAATTACCACAGCTCTACAAGATGTAAATATGGTTTCCGATGAGGTAAAGATGATATTTTGAGTTTCAAAAAGGGTCTTATACGTCCTAGAGGACTTTTGATTAGTTTTACAGAAAAAACGTATATTAAAACCTCCTGTGCATCTGTGTAATCATGCGAACTATCGTGTCTTTCATTTTCTTTGGTCAATTTGCTTTGTTGGACAATACGAACAGTGAACAATCCAATAAAAATTATTTCACCAGAAGGTGGCAAAAACACATGAAGGTCCCCTTGTTGCATAATTGGTTCAACTTGCATGACATGGGGTTCATGTTATCTTGTTGGCTTATTTAGCGAACATTCATAAATGGAAGGCTTGTGTGGATATGATGGTGGCTTTCTCTAATGTTTAAAGTGTGGGAGAAGATAGAGATGTCCACTATATCTCATGTGAATGATCTCATAATATATTGTTTCTTATGCTTGAAAAGAAACACAAATAAAAATAATGAAAGTGAAGAGTCGTAGTAACGGGTTAACTAGAAACACTCGATCATTCGTATTTTGTGGCGGATAAGTTCGTCATCACACACTCATCCGTCATATGCCGACAATAATTACATAAATAGTCATATTCATACACATCATTCTCTTAATAGATGGTTGGATGGTATCGTTTTCTGTCGATTCTTATAAATAATATTATCTGTTAAAGAAACAAAAGGGTTAATCCTGCTTTTTAATTCTAGAAAAGCTTGATCATTGGTTGTTAATCCATCTAAGTCTTAATCAAAAGGCTTGTATCTCAATGGTATCTTTTGTTGTGTGAGAAGCTTCCCAAACAAATAGTTGCGGGTTCAAATCTTGTTTAAAACATGTGAGACAGTTTATGATGTATCTATTGTGAGATAGTTAGTTGTCGTTAAAAATAAATCTATTCAATATTTATATCTATGAATTGTTTTATTTGTTAAACAAGCAATTGAAAACATTGTTCTCATTATTAAGTATTGTTTCGTGATGGGTGTCTGGATACGATTCATCAACAAGAGTCCAAATTTTTTTCACGATCAGAAATTTGATGAGAATTGTAAACGGGCACCACAAATAAAATTTTATCTCTTGGCATTCATTCATATAATATATGTATGTTGATGTCCAATAATGCATTCCCGTCTACATGTATGTGCTGATGATCGACTAGTTAGGTCACCAATAAATATAAACACAATTAATTTGGAGTTAATTATGGTCATATAAGAGTAAAGGGAATCATAACTTAAGTTATGAAATAACACCATGCCACGTCAGCGCCACATAACATAACACCAAAAAACACCAGGAAATCATAACACCAAATAACACCACTTTTTACAAATTTACAAATTCTACCCTCAACAAATTCATTTATTAAACATTCAAAATTTTATTAATAAAACCTAAACATTACAATACAAAATAAAAACATTACAATAAAAAAAATAGAAAAAAAACAACAACATAATAAAATTACAAATTAAAATACGAATTGAAAAATACGATAAGTAAAACTAGTCGTCATCTTCTTCCACAAAACCTCACGGTTACGCCAAATATGCTCCATAAGATTGAGTTGGAGACTAACATGAACATCTTTGTCACGGATTTCTTTTGCCTTTTGACGACGCCTATCACATCTATCAATCCACCTGTCTTGCATTTGTCTAGCCGGATCCCGGAAAATTTCTCTGTATTCACTTACATGAAATTTTTGATCTTTAGAATCATGTTATGCAATATGATGCAAGAATACATGATTGTACTTATCTTGGTAACCTGGTAAGCACGTGCTGGTTGTTATATTATTCCCCATCGTCCTTAGAGAACACCAAAAGCACGTTCAATATCCTTTCGTGCTGCCTCTTGACGCCGTTTAAATAAAGTGTGTTTATCATCAACGGTATTAGTGAATGATTTGACTAAAGTAGCCCACTGTGGGTAAATCCCATCGGCTAAGTAGTACCCTTTTTCAAACACAACTCTATTTACCTCAAACGGAGCTACATGGGAATCATCATTTAGCAAGTCATCGAACAACGACGAAGTATCTAAAATATTGATATCATTATTCGTACCCGCTACACCAAAAAATGCGTGCCAAATCCACAAATCCTGCGACGCAACAGCTTCAAGCAATATAGTCGGGTATTTTTTATGACCACTAACATATTGCTCTTGCTATAACACCGGACAATTTCTCCATTGCCAATGCATACAGTCGATGCTACCAAGCATTCCCGGAAAACCATGTTCCTTCTCATGTTTTGCATATATGTTTTGAACGTCATGCATATTTGGTTTTCTTAAAAACTCTCCCTTAAACAAATCAATTATGCACTTATTGAAATTATCTAGACAATCACGTCCGGTATGTGCACTTATTTGCAAATACTCATCGAACGCATCCGATAAGCTGCCATATGCCAATTGGTGTATGGCCATAGTGCATTTCATTAGAACACTAATACTCATCCGACCAGTAGCATCGGGTGCTTGGTTAAAGTATGCAAAATTATCCGGAAGAGGATCGGCAGTATATGATTCAATAGCGGAAACTATTTGAAGAAATAGTTCCCGGCTCATACGAAATCTTCTACGAAAGTCTCTAAGAGGATACTTACAATTTTCATTAAAGTAGTCGGCCTTCAAACGCTTCTCTGCAACCTCACGTTCACGGGAAATTGGGTTACGGGTCAACCGGAGAGATGATTCGGCTTTTTCTTCTTCTATTCTCGTATACTCATAAGCGGCAAAGATTGCTAAAGCGTCTGCTTCATCTTCGATATCGGAAAGGCTCACATGTGCGGCGTAAGTTGGAGTATGTGGATCCATTGTGAAAGAATATGAGTGTATGAGTTATTTATTTATCTTTTTTCTTGTGATAATAATGTATAAAATTCTTGTTGTTGTTGATTTATAAAAGGTTGTGTTTTTTTTTAAACCAACTAGCCGTTGCAATCAACGGTCCTTTGCTATTTTTTTTCTTTTCCCCAAAACTAGCCGTTGCAATCAAACACAAGGGAAGGGGTTGTTTTGCAAACTTGGAATTCTATGTATGCACGTTACAACGCACGTTGGTGCGTTAACTTGGGCATCAACGCTGCCATAACGCGAGGAGGTAGGAAATGGAGTTAACGTGCGTTGAGGCGTTGCTATGTTGCCACATCAGAATAACGCCGGGGAGGCGTTACCATTCCCCGTGCTCTAAATATTGAAATTCCTCTTACACAATTTTTTTGGAATTATAATTTGACATGTTATTGATTAACACACCAATTACTACAATATTAATCTCTGAGAAAACAAAAAAATCCCATTTCATCATAAATCGTTAATAGTTACGTGAAAAAAAAAAAAAAAAAAAAATCATACTATCACAACGAAACTTAAATTATCTTTCTACAAATTGGCAATTTTATATACTTTCGACAACTTTTCTTTCAACTTTTTTTGAGAGCGTTGAAATTACGTCTGAAAAAATCACATGTGATTTGTTATTTTAAAATCACATGTGAATGTGACTAATGAAATCACACGTGATTCATAACATACAAATCACATGTGATTTCACGTGTGATTTTTTCAGACGCAAATTTTTACACTAAACAAAGAAAAAAAAGTTCGTCAAATTATCGAAGTGCCCGTCTACTGAAAGATAAAAAATTCTCGCCACGAAGGTGTATTTTTTGTTGTTTAACAATTTACCATTTGCAAAATATATATATATATTTTTTTAAAAAAGTAGAATTTTATTATTATTATTATTATTATTATTATTATTATTATTATTATTTTTTTTATTATTTTTTTTTATTTTTTTTTTATGATAACCATCACTTTTATTATTATTATTATTATTATTATTATTATTATTATTATTATTATTATTATTATTATTTTTTTTATTTTTTTTTTTTATTTTTTTTTTATGATAACCATCACTTTTATTATTATTATTATTATTATTATTATTATTATTATTATTATTATTATTATTATTATTTAATTTGATGAAAAAATTGATAGTCATGATTGATTCATTAGGTCTATAAATAATATAGGGTGTATAATGGTTTCAACTATATAATCCCTAATGATTATTATAGCAAGTGGTGTTATTCGGGTTGACCCGGTCGTGTTCGAGTCAATTCGGGTCGGGTCAATTGGGGTGAAGGCACAAAAAAAACATACTCGAACCCACCTTGTTAACAAATCCGGTTACTTGGGTTAGGGTCAATTCAGGTCGGGTCAACTCGGATTCGAGTCTAGGTCATTTAAGAATTAGTGAAATTTTGGTGTTTACACTTGAAAGTACATAAAAATTAGAAAGAAAAAAAATCAAACTCGGGTCACTCGGGTTGACCCGAACCCGACCCTATTTAGAACTCGAGTTAGTCAGGATGACCCGAATACAACTTTGAATCCGATTGACCCGACCCAAATAGTCTAATTCGGGTTCGGATCAGGTTGGCATTTTCCAAACCCCTAATTATAGCTATAAAATATAAGAGGGCTAAGCCTATCAACTAAAATAAAGCCCAACGGCTTAAAAACTGACGATTAAACTTCCTCACAGAGTGGGAGAAGGCCGAACGCTCAAACTGGATCGTGTTGCGCAGCCGAGTCCACGTGAGTGACGTTTGCTAGTAGTTGTTGCCTAAGATGAAGGCTCGACCAAGTGGATCCGAGCATAACAATCTAAACTCTGTTACTGTTATGGGCTTGAGGCCATTGTTGTTGATGGGGCGATTGGTTTAAGAGATGCCAGTGGGCTGGTAGCCCGTAATAGTTTTGCATGGGCTAAATTAGTTGCCTGTTGAGTTAAAAGTCCATTAATGTAGTCCATTGCTGCTAGACATACTCCATTCCTACATACTATTAATTCCCTTGATGGCCACCGACACAATTTTTAATAATAAACTTAGTGGGCTAACTTTCAGTCCAGTAAATGTGCCTAAAGGGTCTTTCAGTTTTTTTATTGTTTATATCTATGGTAGTTATTCTCTATATATTATTATGGCGCCCGACCCAATTTTTTATTCTAATCTTATGGGCCCAAGGGTTGGGCTTCGGTTGTTCCAGCGCCTCTTTTAAAATTCCTCAAAATCAATACTCAAAACCAAACACAATTCTNTAACAATCTAAACTCTGTTACTGTTATGGGCTTGAGGCCATTGTTGTTGATGGGGCGATTGGTTTAAGAGATGCCAGTGGGCTGGTAGCCCGTAATAGTTTTGCATGGGCTAAATTAGTTGCCTGTTGAGTTAAAAGTCCATTAATGTAGTCCATTGCTGCTAGACATACTCCATTAGGAATAATTTTGTTGACCAATTCCTTTATTATTTGCCCAAGCATGCACGAATTTATACGCTCAACATAAGGGCAGGATCTACTACGATCAAAATGATAACATATAGTTGTAGAACATATTTTCAATTTTATCTTTACTTAAGAATATTTGGTATATATGTTATAAAGACATACCATCCAATATGAAATGTGTTCCAAGATTTCTTTTGACCAATATATACATATACGTAGCATATCGTCTAACATCCGTTAAGTTTTGATTCGAGTTAGTGGTCTTGATAAGTTTCGACTAATAGTTACTGATAAGTTACAGCTCTACAACGTGCGATTGCTATCCACCACCATGAGACTAGTGTCAAACTAATTAAACTAAGTATTCTAATGCACAATTATATGATTTTAACTAAGACATATTAATTTAGTTGGAGATTAATTTATGTCTTATCCACTTTAAAAACACAAGTCTTTGGTTTGATTTTCATGTTTGTGCTTTTGTTAAGTCAATGCACTATTGGAATAATTAGCGTAAAGTGGGCTACTTTTCATATGCACTTAGAGAAAGCAATGTAATACCTGGAGAACAAATGTGATTGACCCTGATGGCTCACCAAACTTCAACCATTGAGACTGTCATGAACGACTCTTGCCAATACCATATAAAATGTCGAACTAAAAGACAAGATAATGATGTTACGAAAGCGATTGTTGATCATATGTTAATTATTATTTTCCACTCAAAACTGAGAAACAACTTTATTTCCATAGAAAGTTGTATGAATGAGAAGAATTACACAAGATTATTAGAGTCTAAATATGAAACGGCGATTTGTCAAAGAATGCAGTTTGTTTATAAATTATAATTGAAGATCAATCTGTTATGCATCACTGGCCTCTCCTTTGCTTTTTGTTTATTTTATACGTTTACTTGGGAAACATAAAAAGTTCTTCAAAGGCAGCTGCATTACATAGTTTTTTCATATTCAAAAAGAGAGTTATGAACAGTTGTCCTTTCTAAGTACGTTAGGAGTTAACAACACCTTGAAAGATGGTATATACAAGTTCGGTTTTGGACAAACCCAAAAAAAATCGTATTAAATTATGTTGGTTATCAGTCCCTCCCTCGAACCTGAACCCACGAACACCAATCAAAACAACAAACTGAAGTTGACACTAGTTATTGGGTTTTCTGGTATATTACTTCCAAAATATATTACTTCCAAAAGGAAAACTGATACATTCTACAATGAAGACTACACTAATCTGTCAGTGCAAACGTTATGATATTTAATCTATACAATGTCTTCATGTTTTAATGATGACAAACATGTAACTTCCAATTATACATAACGTAAAGTGCACAAGTTACTCGTTTACACAAATCATCAATGCCGGAACTTATCAACATCTCTCGACGGCTCAAGTCTACATCACTTAAGGTATGAACAAACTCTATACCAATTTTGTTAAGTGATCAAAGAAAATACTTTTGTCCTTAAACCTTACATTTTATAAATGTCACAAAACATTTTTACAAAAATAAACTAGACAAATTATTTTTGTTTTTATAAAGAAATGTTTTAAAGATAAATAGATTTGAATTTGAAATTTGAATTTCAAATCCCAAACAGCTATTTTTCCCGCTCAAATCAGATAAAATTTCACCAGATAACATTTTACTACTAAAGAACAAAAACTGTCGGGAAGGTCCCTTAAATAAGGTGACAGTCCCTTGTTGATAAGGGACCGTCCAAGGTTTAAGGGACCGTCCCCCGCTCCTCGAGCTGCCAATAAATACTGACCTATTTACATCAGATTTTCTCAATCCTCTTAGCACAAAATTTTCTGTTCTTTCCTTCTTCTTCTTTGATCACTATATCTCTTTGGTATGTGTTTATAAGTGACCCCTTCATCCTCTCTCTCAAGAGCACGAGAAGAACACTCAAAGTCGTCAAGAATCGAAGTGTTATTAAGTCCACACACAAATATAACAAGTGTTACGATTCTCTTCTTCCTCTAAACTCTATTCTTGTAGATTAGTATATCCGACTTGTGTATGAGTCATGATTAGGTTTGTTAGGATAAAAGCGGACAACGTGTAAGTCCGTAAAGTGTTGTATCTAGAGTAAGACTTTGTATAAGTTGGTGTCTAGGTGTGTGAAGACTTGGACTTGGTGTGAGTCCAAAAAGTGAAAACTAGAACCTAGTGAAGGTTCGTGTGAAGACTTGAATCGGGTGAAGATTCAAGTGGATGAGAGTGCTCAATCGTGTGAAGATTAGGACTTAGTGAAGTCCGTGTGTGAAGGCTTGAATTGGGTGAAGATTCAAGTGAACAGGAGTGCTCGTTTGTGTGAAGAATCGGAAGGGTGATCGTCCGTGTGAAGACTTGGATCATGTGTCGATCTAAGTGGACAAGAGTGCTTGTTCATGTGGCCACGTGTGCCTTTGTGTAGATTTGTTATAGCTAGGATTAGGACTCGACATTCTGTCTAGTGTCGGTAAACTTGGTGTAAGCTTTGTGTATGGTTTGTTCCGCCTAAAGAGAGCGTATTGACTAGTGAAGTAACTCTCGAGTTTGGTACTCGGGGAGTGGAGTAGGACGAAGAGGTGCTTCGTGCCGAACCACTATAAATCATCGTATCCGGTTTGCATTTTCTCTTCCCATCTCTTTACTTTCTATACTTGCATTACATTTAGGTTTGTGTCGCTTGTTGTGTGCATGCTTGTGATATTAACTAGTTAACTTAAAAACGCAAAACATAAGAAAACTTAATCACATGCAATAAACTCTCCACTGACGGCGGTCCCTTAATTAGGGCAGCGGTCCCAAATATATATGGGACCGTCCGTACATATTAAGGATCGTCCCCAGTGCAATTAGAAGTAGCTTAATACTTTTAATCTCGTGTTATGTTTATGTTTATGTGATTACTTGTATACATGTAATTATGTGACATATATATTTGTTATGAGTAACATAACCACTATTCATATTTAGCCACACTTGATCGGGAATTTGATACGAAAGATTTTTAAGTCTTAAATGGAAACATATTCACCCCTCACATCTACGTTTCTACATAATCTATTTATAGCTAAGAAAGACTACTACTTAAACATTAAACCATCAAACTATTAAAATTAGAATAAAAACTAATGAAAGCAAAGATTAAAGGCAGAAAACTGTTATTTTAACTGGGCAATAACACTAGATAAATGTCCTTATTTGTGTCTTCAATCCCATTAAATGGCTCTCATCTAATCCAGGTTGTTTCCCAACCGGATTGACCCGCCCGAGACTTAACCCATCAAGATTATCCTGCATTCACCCTCTTCATCTTGATGATCTTGTCCCGAACCTCTTCCACAGTTCTCTTTCTCGTTCAAGACCTTTCCAGGACACCCAACATTCACCTCGGTCACATCTAAGTCTTCTTTCAACCATTTTTGATTGTTCATAACACATGTAACATATAACATGGCATCCTGTTAGTCACGTTCATTTCTATCTCGACTTTTCTCAGACCCACGACCTCTCCCCCACTTCCAAAGTCATCTTGGTTTGAACTTCCAACACCATAATGTTCACACCATGTTGATTCTCCATTGTTCTTGTCTTGACAACCATACCTTTATCGATCAATGCTATTCCATGAGATTCTTCCACCGATCAAGAAAACAAGGTGACCACCACCTTTACCGTCTTCTAATACCCGCAGCACGAACCAAAATCAAAGCCACCTGCTTTGATTTCCTTCCGCTCGTCTTTTCCACGCCTTTGGCGAATCACACAAACAAGCCGATCAAGGATGGTAGTTTCACATCCCCATTTCTCTTTTTCTGATCAATCTTGTCCTAGAAGACTACCACCACCGGAGAAGAAACAAAGCTACCACCTTTTTCCATTTCCTTTAACCTGCTAAACGAGTCGAATCAAAACTCACATTTTTTTTAATTCCTTCTGCCCGCTTACTTATGCACCTCTGGTCCGTCTTCCTTATAACCTGTACAATCCGATCAAAAGAAACCCGTAGCCCCCAACGTCTTCACTCAAGCTTGTTCCGAGATACTTATCCACTGGTCAAGAAGACAAGATCACACCCGGCTATACCGTCTCCCGTTATCCGTTGTAAAACAATCCCAATACAGCCCTATTGTCCCCGCTTCCGCTGCGATGGCAGCCCCACACCCGAAGGCTCCTCCCCTTCGAACCGGCTCCGTCTTCACGAGCCAAGCTCTGATACCAAATGTTGGTTATCAGTCCTTCCACCGAACCCGAACCTACGAACACCAATCAAAATAACAAACTGAAGTTGACACTAGTTATTGGGTTTCTGGTATATTACTTCTAAAAGGGAAAACTGATACATTCTACAATGAAGCCAACACTAATCTATTTATAGCTACGAAAGACAGCTACTTAAACATGAAACCGCAAACTATTAAACTTAGAATAAAAACTAATGTAAGCAATGATTAAAGGCGGAAAACTGCTATTTTAAGTAGGCAATAACACTAGATAAATGCTCTTTATTTGTGTTTTCAATCCCATTAAATGGCTCTCAACTGATCAAGGTTGTTTCTTAACCGGGTTGACCCGCTCGAGATTTAACCCGTCAAGATTATTCTACAAATTATGCTAATAAAAGTAACATGTGATGCTCGCAAAAAGAATGAAAAAAAAAGTATTATGTCATATACGATGGGGAATTACAAACTACTTCATGGAAGGAAAATAATCTGGTATGAAGAAAGGATGAAAAAAAAGGTCTGGACTTATAAATGAATAAATATGAAACAATACGAATATATGGGGTCTGTTACACATTATTTTAAACCTAACGTTGTCAGGCCGGTTGTAGAGACAAATGGTCAATAATGTTGGAGTATGCTCGTGTCATAATAACTAATTATATGGCTAGACATATGTGAGCCTATGGGGTCACACACATATACACTTAGGTACCACTTTATATGTCGTGTTTATTGTATTTACGATATATAAATAACCTTACGTAACTCGGGAACTCTATCGGGCTTCTAATGACTAAGTAATGGACTTAATCTATTGGACTTGGAAAACATATGGGAGGCCCATATGAGCCCATAGAGGGGCCGGCCATAGGGGAGACTCAAGGGGGTGGTTTTTGAATTTTTTGGTCAAAGATATTAGAGAAATATTCTCATAATTTCATTAACCACTAACCACAATTATCTCTCCCTCTCTCTCCCTAAAACTCACGGCTTCAAACAAACACCCACCTAGGGTTTTTGTTTTCTTGATCTATTGCTTTGAATCTTGTCTATTCAAAGGCAATAACAAGGTTACGGGGTTAAGGACTAGCATCAAAGGGGTATACAAGGAGGTGTAGTGTGTTTCATACATAGAGGTGATCAACCTTATTGATCACGTGGGTTTCTCATTCAATTCGTGGGTATTAGTATTGGTGGTGATTCCCGGTGCACGCTACAAAGGTATAATTATGTTGTGTTTGTTATTTGATTAATCATATTGGCTATATGGATCCGTGTGGGTGATGTTGTTCCGCTGCGTTTATTTGATTCATATGTATTTTATATTCAAACATCACCTATAGTGGTATCACGAGCCATCATATGTGCCATATGATTATCGGGTACGTGTAAAATGGCCTAAAACGCATGTTTTTTGATTGTTTTGTGAAACGATTTCAATTCAGGCCCTAAGGCTTAATTTTCTGTGGTAAAATGATAATTAAAAGGTCCTAACATCAGTGGGTTTTGAACCTAAGGCCATTTGACACGAGTACCAAACGGGGTTTTAATTCTAGTTAATTAATTTCTTCGTTTTCGTTGGCTAACAATTTATTTCTTGTCATTTATTTTGTTTCCATGGCAAATACATGCATGTTTGTCCATGGAGTTAGCCAACACCATGTTTTAATCATAATATTATGGTATTATTATGTTTTATATGCAAAGCCGATGAAAACCTAGACCACTTGTGACATGAATCGTTGTGGATGTTGTTTAATTTCATGTTGTGGGGTATTTGCCATTGTTTCGGCACTTATGTAATGATTTATTTTTTGGTTGTAGCCATTGTTTGGGCACTTTTACAGTAGCTAGAAAGTAGATTAGTTGTATTTTACTTTCAATCTTTTGTAATCATTGCTTGGTGGCGAAAGGCGAAAGAGTTCTTGACATCATGGCTGAAAATAACTGCTGGAACACCCGTTGGTAAAATCGACTTTCTGGAAGATTGGTAAGGAGTTATGGGCTGAAATTTTTTTTGTAGGTACCCAAGACATAGGCCCACAACTTTCTAGTTTTGTGCTAAGCCCGTAGATGCTTCCTTCCTGGTCTGGTCGGCCTCACAACACAGAAATTCTGGAAATTCAGCAGCCTACTTTCATGTGCAAAATGGGCTTTCCACTTGCTCTTGATTGTCTTGGAGCAAGTGGGAGTCCTCCGTGTGGTTGTCCCTAGTTGACTCTTGGTTCTCGTGATGGCTCACGAGACCGAGCATAGGTTATTCATCGGTTGAGGCTTTGCATATTGTGGTTGTGTGTTTGTGATTTTGTTGTTTATATATCTTGTGATTATATGTAAATTGCAAAATAGTTTTCTAAAAACTTAAAGGTAAACACAAACCATCTTCAAACTAAGTCTTTTGATTTAGTTTAAATAAGTTTATGAAACTTAAAATCATTGGTTTTAAAAATAACACTTAATCATGTTATGTATGTTATTTCATTTATGTATTGTCCAAAACTTCTTATCCACGTAGGATGAATATTAGTCTTGAAATTGGACAACTCGACACACATAAAATTAAAACAATGATTAGACCTAAGTTAAGAAAAGTTTTTAACTTGTGCTACGAAGGATGAATGCATGCTCCTTTCTTACACCTTTGATCCACATCAAAACTTTTACCCGTCAAAATTTAAGTCATGTCGTCAAATTTTGAGAACAGTTGAGATTACCTTTTGCCTATGCGTGGGACCTAGGTTGAATTGTAACCCAAGGTGACTATTCTCTATATGTGGGACCTAGATATATTCTCGCACGTTCTTAAAATTGGATGACTTAATCGAGTTAAGTGGTGAGACCTTAACCCGAGGCAAAGATGGGACTAAACATGCCAGCTTGACACTCGTTGCTTGTTCACTAGTGCCATGAGTCCCATAAAGATCTAAGAGTTGCACTTGTAATGCAATTGGTCGACGTTACCTACCTATTGAATCCACCGTTACTTGCAGATCAACTGGGGTGATGGTGGAACCTCGATGAGGATCTTAGCCTTTTTTGTAAAATTAATTGTTTAATATTGTAAACATGGGTAGTTAATTTTAAAAAGGATTAATTATTGAAACTTACTAAAATCT